>CVMT01000004.1:451513-490109 GCA_000985935.1 Talaromyces islandicus | reverse complement strand
TCTGTCGTTTTCACGTTCATCCAACTCATCCTGTGATATATCTGCTTCCTGACACATTTTCAGTGCTCAAACAAGATACTTATCAACCTTGCAAGCAACGTTCTTTCAGCCGACTCCGCGCTCAACTCTATATTTCATGCTCTGTATTTTGCACTTTCTAGTCATCATACAGGGAATTTTAGACATATCTTCAGCCTGGAACCCAATGATACGTCCAGTCAAAATACAGTAGACCCACCGTGGTATAGCGTCCGTAGTTTATTAATACGTACTAATACGTATCATTCCGTACTTAGCGTTGCCAAGAGGCTCCTCTGCACATCGCTAGTACTGCGCTAAACCCTACTAGCTTGTGTGGACATGTATAATTATACTGTAATGTATAATCACCTCCAGCGGAAATTGCTCCCACTCTTTCCCTGGAATCGACCATAATTTAATACGAATAAGTGAAAGAACGATGTTGCGTTTTTATCTGTCCTGACAGGAATGAATAACAAAGACACACAAAGAGCGTTAACCCACGTCGTCTCAACCATGCTCCAGGTTTCTCCTCTGCCCTTCCATGGGAATTGCTAGGAAAAGGAGAGAGAAAGAGACAGACAGATAGTCAAAGTTTCCAAATGTACTTCTAATTCTATAATAACCCTCAATTTTCTCATCGAAAATGAATATATAATCATCCACTCTCCTTGGTGTATCGCCCGTCACTTGTTAATCCAATTAATAACACCACCTAGGATACTTTATTCCCTTTGACGTCGTCAAGAAGGAAGTCGAAGAACTGACCGGAGAAGAGATATTGTGGCCAAGGAAATGCTAAACTATTTTTTCCAAGGACGATGGTGATTGGGCTGAATGGGCTATTGATAATCGGCTATACTGCTTCGCTTCGCTTGTCTGTCCTTGTAGCTTGAGTGCGCATATTTGGTCAAGTCAGACTGTTGCCGTTTAGCTTGCTTCAATATTGAAATGAGTCCGTTTTCTTCGTATTGGCGCTCACTAGAAATCCCGTTTGTACAACTACATGTATATCTAATTGACAGGGAAAAGCAAAAATAAGTGTCTTGTAGAGATGGTTCATGGAAAAAGCCACCAGACTATATTTCTTGAAACTAAGAATAGTGTTGTTATTCCTTTAAACTGTAGTAACTATTTAAAAATTAAATTTGTAAAACTCTGTGACTCTAAATTCACTAGATATATAATACGCTAATACTAACAATGACTTCAAAACCTTACACGTGCAAATTGATACATGTAGCAGCCAGCCTCGATGCTAATTACTCCACATATCCAGATGTCCGCTCGTTCAGTTACGACGCTTAATATAACTTCAATTTCATTGATATTAAAATCTCTCATTAATACAATCTGAATCGAGTCTCGAAAACACGCTTGCTCTATATCAATTTTGTCAATGCACATGAAATTTGATTATGAATGACGAGACAGAAAAATTCAAGAATGCAACAAACATCATATCAACCAGAAGAGAAACTCAAGGAAATTCATTTTGGCGTGGCATCAACACCCTTAGAGGGTCTCATCCTCATAAGTGCCCAGCTTCTTTGACCGTTCCTTGATCTCATCCGAGATGAGGTGGCCATTGCCAATGTAGCCGCGCTTCACTTTATCATCGTCGATAATCTCACGATCCATTGCGCTCAGAAAGTCGATCTGCTCGCGGATAAACTGCTTGACAGCCGCTGTGTCGTACTCGCGGTTGGCGCGTGTGCGGTCTCGCATCTTGCGGCCCATGTTCTGTAGTCGGTCCTGCAGCAGTTCGAAGCGGTACTCGGTATACTGCTGATACAGCTCCTTGAGGTGCGAGATGCCGCGCACGGTGGTGAGCACAGTGTCGTCCCTGACAGCAGAGGCGCGCGGCCGGAATGAAGTCACCGAGGTGATTCGCTCGTTTGTGCCAAATGCACGCAGAGCCCGGTGCTCGATATACCGGCCCTGCAGGATGACAGCGGATCCCTTATATATTCAAAGTCAGCTACCTAGCTTATCCACAACCACCGTTTGCTGGGAAGACATCTCTCGATAAACTCTTACCATCTGCGGACCGCGGACCTTGACTATACCACCATTACCCTTGCGCAAGGCCGTCTCGCCGCCGACCATATCAGTGCAATCCGAGAGCATGGTTACGCAGACAAAAGGGTAGCTATCGCTATGCCAGTCCAATACGGCCTCGTCTTCGTCGGGTTCTAGCTGGGCTTTCTTCAAGGCCTTGGCCTTTTCTTCATCACTGTGCAGGGCGACGTTGATGTGTCCGATTTCCAAGTCCATAGATGGAACCAAGTCAATGCCTGCAATCTTGGAAACGATAGCAAGCACTTCGGGGCTTCGCCAGGCATCGTATGCAAAGGGAGCACATCTAAGTAAAGGAAAACAAAGTGTTAGCGGCATCCACCATAGTAGAATAAATACATTTTGGTCACTTACTCTGGCGCATACCCGCGCAACATGCAGTCGGACAAGTTGCTAGAGAACTTGTATTTGTGCCACACATCCTCGCTCAGGATTTCGGCGCGCATCTGCTTGACGGCTTCTGCGCTGAAAAGGGGAAAGGGCTCCGAGACGCCAACAGGGGAGATTCCTTGGTCCTCGGGGTAGTCGAGCTCCTTCATGGTCCATACCTTGGAGGGTGGCGTGAACTGGATGTGTTTTGATGCGTCGAAAGTAACCTGTCCAAGGCAAGGCAAGTCTTCCTGGATGGGGACGATGGATTTGGGGACGGACGTCTCTTTGGGATCTTTGGGAAGTTGCTGAGAGGGATCTTCTGGTTTCTGTTCAGGAATAGTTGACCCTGTCTTTTGCGGAATCACGTCGAGAACTGTCTCTGATGTTTCTTTTGGGAGATCAAGAGAGCCATCTGACTCTGGCTCACGAGTGACGTGAGCTATCTCTTCGGGATTCTGGCCCGAAACCTGTTGGATATCTTCCAGCATGTGCTCTTGAAAGGCCTTCTGAGACTCGTATGGGATATCCTGCATCAAAGGAGCCACAGACAGTAGAGGAGCAGCCGTTGTCTCTACAAGAGCCATGTTCTGCGAATCGCCGATCATCGTGAAAGACGAGTCAGAAAGGGAACAAGCTGATCCAGAAAAAGAGAGCAGAAAAGTGGCTCAAGAATAGACAAGAGAAAAATGGAACCAAACTTACGAAGATGGTCAATATATAGATAATTGATGGGGGCACGTCACGCAATTTGCCGGCCAGATATGATAACGCTGATTGAGAACAAAGCCAAAAGAGGATAGATAACAGAACAAGATATGGAATGTGTTTATATCTACCGCGGAGCCTCTTTCTAAATAGAAGAAAACAAAGACCACAAACGAAGGCGAAATGATTGCCGCTATCTTTAACCACCTTATGGATCGATAACGGGTTTGTCCCAGAGTGTATACCGCACCGCGAAGATACCCAACCACGCGACATGCCGGTGCTGATAGCGGGCGCTGTGGCCATGATGGAAATTGTTTCTTCGTTTGGTTTGGCCTATTACTCTCGTCATTTTTTTTTTCTTTTTCCTCTGGCTACTTATGATCAAATCTTCATGTGGTACCTAACCGTTACCAAACACAAAGCCAGCGACTGAGGTCATGGTTTGGTGGCTGGCCGGAAACACAGGACGACAAATCACACAGAGTACAGGATCGCGTGGAGTAGGGTGATCAACATCCCAGATTCACGCAATGTGTGGAGGGGCCAAGTGCCAGCTGGGTCTTGGTCTGGGCCCATGGACGGATATGGATATTTTGACTCGTTTGGGGATAATGTCAATTTATGTTTTTTTCCTTCTGGGTATGGCTTATCGCTCGCCATCCGTTATCGGCAATTTCACCTTTGACCGGGAGGGATTTCCCTCGTAGAACTCCATGTTCGATGAGCTTGCTTACCACGTTCAGCCTTTCTTTTGTTATTCATTTTAAACCATTCTTTGGCCATTGTTGTACGTATTGACTTTTGCGGCTATCGACTACTAGCGTGACTGATTACGACTCGACCATATCCGTCTAATGTATGGTGCCCATTGAGGTTATTATTATTATTATTTAATATTGCCTAATGCTATCAGGCTTGTCTAGAAAACGAAAAATGAACTTTACGTGCAGAATTTCCACGGCTTCGCCAGCTCTTTCTCCCTGTTCTCCCTGCTCTCCTGTTATTCCCGATATCAAGGTACTTTTTGTTGACTTTCCTAATTGGACCCATCAGCAGTACCTGAAACGCGCAGCCAATGGCAGGCAGGCCGTGGGAATCCTATCTCGAGCCCAATGACATCGATGGGACATAATCGCGGCGACGAGTGTGGTTCAGCGCCAAATCGGCCAGGCCAGGCCGCACCTTATCAGCTAGAGGCAGTAACAATTAATCACAGGAAACAATAATCACCACCGATAATCACTAAATGGATCTGAATATCAAATCAAAATGAATGCATAAGCAGATGTTATACCTCGTCCATCCTGATTGGCCCTAGCTCCCCGCGCTCGCCGCCTCGTGGCCCCACCGGCGGCTAAGCTTGTTCCTTCTCTTCTTCCCTTCTTCTGATGAACATCTCATATTCACTTTGTTGTCTCCAACATGGCCTCTTCTCCAACCGACCAGGGCCAAACCGCGTGGGGCAAGGCTGAGAAGAAGTTTGAGCAGTAAGTCTGCTGCCACCAAATCCACTCTCATCCACCATTCCCCTCTCTGTCTTCCTCTCCTACCGGTCACTCGACTGGCACTTCCACTCCGTCCCGAGTGTGGATGTCGCATGAACGCCGCCTCCTTGGAGCCGTGGCCTCGCTACCATCCGTTTTCCTACATAATATCCCCCCCGCCAATCGCTGCTGAACAAGTCATCTATCGCTCCTATGCCCTCGTTTCGAATCCACCGTCACAGACACACAGACACACAGACATAGTCACAGTCACAGCTCCATACTAACACTCTCCCATTGTGAAGTAAAAACGCAAGCGAATACTACGACCCGTGCCAGGAGTTTGCTGAACGCAGTATCAAATGCATGCGTCGCAATGCCGGCGATCGAGACATGTGCCACGACTACTTTCAGTGAGCCCTCTCTTCACCTCCGCAGTCGGCTTGCTTTGTTAGGTTCAAGCCTGCTACCTAGCAGCTATACCAGCGTTTCAGGATCTGTCGCCTCGTCTCACGCTTTGGGATCCCATCCAACAAGACAGGGTAGCTAACGTTTGCCATGTGTACAGGGCATATCGGGACTGTAAGAAAGAGTGGGTACGTGGTTGTCTCTGAACTTCACCGCTTGGATGAGTTTCCACCCAAGATGACATGTCTTATGGCGGCATATTAAGATTGGTTTCAGCTGCTAACTATCCTACAGCTGACGCAACGAAAATTCGCCAAAGCAAACCCTTCAACCTCGTCCTCTTCGAAATCATGACACCTCCCCAATATCGAAAAATACCGATTACGAATATCCATGTACGAAATGAAACCGCACTCTCAGAATTAAAAGAAGGAACGCTCCCCGTTCAGAACTCTCGGACGATCGCTTGGATAGTGCTTGCATGCTTGGTTTCTCCCATTATCTGGTCTAGTCTGTTTGGGAGAGCTAGGAGCCTCCGATAATGGGAAGTTTAACGAGGGGCGGGCGTTCCTCGTGTAGGGAATCTCATGCCCGTTTAAGCAATTATGCGCTATCGGATTAGCGGATAGCCTTTGTATTTGTGTGTATTATATACCATTTTGGACTGCCTTGCGTTTGTATTCATGGACCTGGCGTTAGGCTGTAAATATAAGAGTTGGTTCATGTCATATTTGCTGACGCTTTGTTTTTGGTGGTTGAGATGGGTGTATACCAGTTGACCTGGAATAATGTACTAGAACTCTGGGTAAAAGATTGTTTACTTTTGTTTACTACATGTAGGATTTTTCAATATGCCAACTACCTATTGATTCTACGACTGTTCAGGGGCTAATTTCAAAAGTTGACATCAACATTGGCCAGTTGATATCGATTGATACGTGTCTCATTGATATATGTAGATACATATATGTAATTGCGTTTTCTCAATGAAATTATTTTCCGTATTTCTTTGGCGTTATTTTAAGTACTTTTCCTAGGCGTCGACTTTGGATATTTTCATCTACTTTCATCTTAGATAGCATGTTGATTGTGTTACATATCCATTGATATGTCAACTACACGGAGTCAACTGGTAAATGTGGGTGACACGGCTATGCGAGGCTTTAAGCTTAACACAACGATTTATCCGGAGTCTAAGTTGACTATTCTTATTATCATTATTATTAGGTGAAGACTGTACATGCTCAAGAGACAAAAAGGCTATTTGAAAGCCTGGCCTCTTATGGACATGTTTCTATGATCAAGATATAGGGCGTTGGAGTAAATCTAACCGAACATATTTTTCAATAAAAACAAGCTTTTCCCCCCAAGCCTAGCTTAAAAAGGCTTGTACCTTTTGATCTTGGCAGGTATCACCACATATCAATTGTAGCAGATATGTCATAATAATTTCCTTGGATTTTAATATTTTGTTTACGTAGTAGATTGTAACGCTCAAATCCATTCTTTTTATATAAATACATGTTCATAAATGTACAAACCAGATACACATATCTCCTATCTCGTCCATAGTAGATTTTGTATTCATCTGGCTCCAGTCTACTCACATCAAAGTTAACCCATATCTATCAATTGATGCAGGGGGGAACCTACCAGCGAGAAGGTGAGCTAATTTTAATCATCACCAATATAAACATAAGGCGCATTGGTAAACTGCGTGCAATCCATGCGGATACCAGTATCCTCATTAGTAATACTGGCCGGATCACCGCACTGCTTGCACTCCGAGTCCGTACAACCCCGGACATTCTTGGGCGGAAAGTTTGCCCCGATGTTGGTCATGTCCAAAACAAGACCGTAGTTGGGCGAGTCAAAGGTGACCTCTGTGCAAAACACGCCGCTGTCGTCGGGCGGGTAGTCAATCTCCATGTTGGGGTCGCTTTGGCCTTCGTCTGAGCAGTCGCCGGCGTCTGCGAACCAGAGCCAGCCGGTGTAGCCAGGGTCGGCGCTGACGAGGGCTGCCAACATCGTGGAGGCGAGGACGGTGGTGAATCTCATCTTGAAATAGTTGTTGTTGTTGTTGATGTTGGATGATAAATTGAGAAGACGAGATGGTGAAATGCGTCCTCTTCTTTATACCTTTTCCAACCGCCAGAAATTCGGCTCAAAAATCACTCACTGATATCATAAGGTAATAGCCTGATAGGACTTTTGAGGTTTGACGTATGAGATAACATGTTGCATTTATAGGGGCCAAAAATTGATGACGTTTCAACTTCCGACACCCTCAATAGTAGTACGTAGTAGTACGTACCTCAAGCTCTTATCCTCATTATGTTTGCCCAATGCTAATGGTAGATTATACGTATCCTCACGAAAAAAATACAAGTCTACATGTCTATACTCTGCCCATATGCCAATTGGTACTATTGTACAGTGCAAAGCATCATCGAGTTCAGTCTGTTTTGGCCCGAATTTCAGGCCGCATCAAGGGGTTCCAATATACGTAGTACGTAGTTAGTCCCGCGTAAAAGCATAATTCAAATTCGACCCCAGGTCCCCCAAGGCCCACAGTATCCACCGACGATCTCTATTAATTATTTTCCAAGATCTACGTTTCGCAGATATTGCATTCCACGTACATACCAATAGCATTATTTGATATGTGATACTTATGTTGGGCTATTATGGATATACTTCGTGCCCCGTGTTGCATACCTTTCTTGGGCTAGATCACGCCCCTATCTCGATTCTCTAGGCTACTGAATTTATGCCGTCATATGATATCAATGGCTTTGCAGCGGGAATTGCTCTTTTATGGCGATGAACTTGATGAAGTTGAGTCAATAATGAAGTTATTTAAGCGTTCTATGCTGGGGGTGAATCAGTACGCTTGTAGCAATATTTGATCGCTAGTAATCATTCGTTGGATTCAACTACGAATAAACACAGTACAGGCCCTACCGGGGTATAACAACAAAAATAACAAGGCGTCAATAATATAATAAAAGGAGTAATATAAGTGAGGGCGCGTATATAAGACCACCTGTGATTGCTTCACGCACTAACTTACTCCTTATGACAGGTGACGTCATCGGTTGATATATACTCCACTATGGAATTAAACGTACTTGATTGGCTGTTCTATATATAGCCCATACTATACCCAGTTTTTCGAGGAGATTCTGCCATAGGGCCAGACCCTTAAAGCTTCGATCATGTTTATGGTGCAGTAGTATCAAGCTTTGAAAATTCACAAACAAACACAAGAAATAGAGGGATTAGCGTAAATAGAGACAAGAGAATACGTTGTAATGCTCGAGATGTCGCATCATATGAAAGTTTTCACATGAAAAGCGAATATCGTCCTCTTCAGTCATTAATGACTTAATACCTCGGTGTTTATTCATACAATTGTATAGATAGAGCGGCATAAGTCGTGGTCGTAGCATGACCAATCTACAAGTATGTAACTATAGAGCAAAGGCGGTAGGAAAGGCGGTGGGCGGATTCCCCGCACCCAAACATTTGCACCGGGCATTATTATTCTTTATTTTTATCCCCTCGTCAAACGCATATCTCCACTGATTGGCTGTCGGTTTGCTGTTCTATTTGCGGGGCATATGTTATATAAAATCTCCTTTTTTTTTTTCAATCTAGAGGGATAGCATAAGAGACGCAACTGTTTTGTTTTATTTTTGCTGGGTGACATGTCTGCCCACACGGACGTCGTGTTCCATCGGCGCAATAAACCAATCCAGGATGCCATCGACTCTCGAAACTTGAAGCAGGCACTGCAGCTGGTGGATAAACGAGTGAAAAAGGGCGAGGATACACGGTTTTTAAAGGTATGCACGTTGGTTTTCTTGGTTCAATGCGACATATTTGTGATCTTGCGGGGACTAACGTGGACAGGCATGGAGAGCTCACATTCTGTATCTGCACCCGGATGAGACACACTCGCAACAGGGAGTTGCTGCCACCCTTGATCTGTGTCGACTTGAGCCTCCGGCAACGGATCTGGATACTCTGGAGCTGCTGCATTCGACCCTTCGCCAGGTCAAAGGCCACGATGACGTTGCCAGGTCTATCTGGGAAAAAGCAGCAAAGGCGAAGCCGCAGGAACTAGAGATTCAGTCTCAGTGGTTTTCAATCTCTTTTGAGGCGGATGACTGGAAGTCTGCCCAGAAGGTGCGACATACCCCTATTGTTAGATGTGCTGTTTTATTGACATGTTTATACTAGGCGGCGATGAGTCTTCAGGTCAATTTCCCGAAACAGCGCAAATACTACTTCTGGGCCATCTTTCTGTGCTATCTTTTGGCTGTAGACACAGCCTCATCAGAACAAGAACGGAAGCTCTTTGGGACTCTGGCTTATCGAATGATCTCTAAAGCGGCTGAGAGTGTGCCGACTGATCCTGTATGGAGTCTTCCTTCTTCCTTGTATCTTTTGTTTCCCTCCTTCACCTTCTAACTATGGTATAGAAAGAATTGCTAAGCCCGCCGCGCGCCATTCAAAACCAAGAAGAATTGTTTCTTCTCCTAAAGATTTTCCAATCGCAAGATCGAAACGACGAGATCTTAAAAATCCTCGACAGCGAGAACCTCGGCTTAAAGTCTCGAATTGTCCAGAATGATTGGTTTTTCGTTAGAGAAAAGATACTTTGCTTGGGAAGGTCGGGAAAATGGACGGAGGGTCTCGACTTTGCCCAGGGCTTTCTGTCTGTGCCAGACGAGGATGAAAAGGCCCAGACGCTTTTGAAAGAAAGAGATGACTGGGAGGTTTGGACTCTCTTGTTGACATCGGCAAAAAAAATCAACACCGAAGAGTGAGTATACTCTACCATGACTAAACCCTTACAATGGCTAATAAAAATAAATAAAGGACAACTCAAAAGGTCCTTGAGTTCCTCCAAAGCTTTGCCCAACGGTTCCAAAAATCGCGCAATGCCCACCTGGCTGTTCTCGATTTCTCATCTTGGAGATTACAGACTGGTGCGTTGACGCAGGCTGGGTATCTTGCTGCTTGCCAGAAATACTTTGATTTCAACAGTGGAAAACTGTATTGCTTTGAGGATTTGCGAAAATACGCAACGCATCTTGACAAGGACCATATCATCAAGCTAGTCGAGTACGGATTAGAAAAAGTGACTACTCAAAAAGAAGTTCGTGAAGAAATACATTCAATTCTGCCAATGAAGCTGACGTATTGTTAGATGTCAAGTACGGCTCAGCAGATTACAGCCATCAACGCATTCAAACTCGAATACTGCTTTAGCTTATTTTCTTCCGAGAACACATCGACAAAGAAAGTGGAAAAGTTTGTTTCTCGCTGTCTAAAGATCTACCGCGAGACCAAACAGCCCCAGTCAACAGAGACCACGATAGAAACCCAGCCAAGAGACGACCTCGGACTACTTGTTGTCATGAGCCTCATCCGCATGAGTGATCATTGGCAGCGCGTCCAGCTCCAAAAAGGCCCCAGCACTGAACTGATTCGTGCAGCAGCTTTATTAGAGCATTTCTTGCAGGACTCGCCGCATAATTACCAGCTACTCCTTCTCCTCGTCCGGGTCTACCTCCTCCTCGGGGCTGGGTCTATCGCCATGAAGACCTTTAGCAGACTATCCGTCAAACAAATCCAGAACGAAACGGTCTCACACAACCTGTTTACGCGTCTTGCCACTATTCATCCTCACGGAGCTCCCCCTATTGAAGCCGACTACAAGGATTTCATTCCCGAGGTTGCCCTCTCCCAGGCCGTCTCGTTCTATGGGAGCGCAGATAGAACGTCGACCAAACAGCGCAATAGCGGTATGAACCTCGGGAGCTACGTCAACGTGGAAGGGACCATTGAATTGCAAAAACGCTTGAAGCAGAGCATCTGCAAATTCATGTGGGCTTTCGAAGGACGGCGTATCGACCGGCTTATTGGCACAAATAAGACAGATCGGCACGCCGATCTCGGTAAGTTTTCTACAATTTTGTTTAATAACATATAACTGATATTCGTTGTGCAAGTCTCGGATGTTCCCGAGCTGTTTGATCAACGCAAGTTTGATGCTTTCCTGAACTGCGAGCTCCTGGACCAATCGACGTTTGAAGAGAATATACGACTGGGACCTCTACCAGAGGTACGTACTAGAGTAAACCTGAAAATAAACGCATGCTAACATTTTATAGAAAACATGGATGCGATATACACGTACTATTGACCGAGTCTTCACACTTGCAAACCAGTTACTCTTGCAAAAACCGGTCGACACAGACGTCGAACTTCCAGACCTCGAAGAGCTGACTCTATCCGATGTGCAAGATATGACACTGGCAGAGAAGCAAAACTCTGGTATTCACAGTGTGTTGCTGAAAGTCGTGCTACTACTCGCGGATTCAAAGTCAGTGCCAGGCCAGGATATCGACAAGCTCCTCAATCAAGCACAAGAATGGCTTGTGCAGACACTGCCATCTATTTCGAGCGAGAACACGCTAGACGACATTACTATTTCGATACCTTCAAGAAAGCTACGAGTACCCTCATGGCTATTTTTCCACAATAATTACTCGATCGTTGAGACACTCAAGGCTCTGTCACTGCTTTTATCTGTGGCCAAATCGAAGAAAACACCCAAGGGCGGCGCGCGACCCTCGAGAGAAATCATCGAGCGTCTCGTCGAGCTCTCTAACCAAATCTACGAAGCAATCAAGACCAATGCTAAAAGCTTGAGATCAAATGTTATGGGATCCGGCGTTCTGGGCTCCATGACTGATCTGATCTTCCACAACGACAGACAAGACGACGACGAGCTTCCAAAGGAGCTCGAGGATAGCTTAGACTCTAGCACCGTCGAAATTTTCTGTGGAGAGTTGATGGAAGGCTGGGAGGAAGCACTTGGAGGTATCATGTTCCTTAAATGATAACCCATCTACAAGTTACAACTGTATAGGATACAAGCACTGCGCCGTTGAGGAGATGAGGTCGTTGGATCGGACGGGTGCTTAGTCAAGTATGACAGCTAGAAAAACATCATTTACCTTATTTGACTGTATAAGCCCTGTACCCTAAGCCCTAAACCCTAGCTCTCGCCTACCACACTAGCAAGCAACTCCGCCCCACCAGACCAAACCGCTTTTGTCCATGCGCCCGAATTGGCGAGCACATCGATTGCTCCCGTGTCTGATTGAGTCTCTGGTTTTCTCGACGAACTTTTCGACAAAACGACAAACCCACACCCCAAGTCCGACACTTTCCTTTCCAACACAACGACCATCGCAATGGCCAAGGAACGCTCCGGTATCATTGTCGGCTTGAACAAGGGTCACGTATGTTTTAATCTTCTTTTTGTTGTTTTGGCCGTTTTGGGGTTTTGTTGGTCGGGTCGAAATGAAATGTCAAGGTCCAGTCACGTACGCTTCGATCGGTCTATCACCCAATACTACGAAATGGAGGATATGAGGTTAGAGGATGGGCATGGATGAATGATGGAATCGAGTCGAAACGAGCAGTCGACAATTTGCTAAGCCGGGGAAATTTCATTATGAGGTTGAACATCTGGAAAACTTGAACGACGGCACGACGGATGCTGCGAACTGGATTTTGACATTCTACGCCCACCACAACGGACCTCGACCTCGAAAATACATCTACAACCCGACGGAACTTAAGAAAAGGCTAACATTTTTTTCTTCTTCTCAGAAAACGACCCCTGTCGAGACCAAGGCCCGCATCAGCCGCAGCAAAGGCCGTCTCTCGCGCCGCACCGCTTTCGTCCGCGAAATCGTCAAGGAGGTCGCTGGTCTTGCTCCCTACGAGCGCCGCGTTGTCGAATTGCTGAGAAACTCGCAAGACAAGCGCGCCCGCAAGCTCGCCAAGAAGAGGGTATGCTCAGCTTCAACTTCAACTTCGAAAAACAAAAAAAGGCAGAAAGGAAAGAAAAAGCTAACGATATTGTCCAGCTTGGTACCATCGGCCGCGCCAAGGCCAAGGTCGACGAGATGCAAAAGGTCATCGCCGAAGCCAGACGGGCCGGTCACTAAATTCGTTCTGAAAAATTCAATTAATTTTTTTACGACTTCCGACCTCGTTTTGTTTCCTCCTCCTGCTCTCTCAAATAACCTCGTTTAACTCTCTCGTGCATCATCTGTGTCATTTTACCCAAGGTGTTCGGAACCTCCTTTTTTTTCTTTTTTCTTTCCGAGTTCGAAGAAGAGAAAATAAAATCAACGACTTTTTTTTCAAAATATGGTTTTTCCAGACCAACAAGAATTCCTTTATGAATTTGGGGAGAAGAGGTTGGGCAATGGGAAGGGATATTCTTCTTATTGCCGTGGACAATATGGGTGGTTGAAAAAGGAAAAAAAATGACATGACGGATGGGAGTTGTGTTGGAAATGGTGGATGGGGTTGTTGATCAGTCTGTCAAATTCTTTTTGGCCCTGATCTTTAGTCCCATCAATCAGCAGTCCTCTTTCTTTTGTCTTGTTTGTTCGACAGGATGAGAGAATGAACCTTGGAAAAAAGAATATCATATCAAGAATAGAAAAAAAAACCTCCATCAATTCAAATTCTGATGACCTCGGAATGAATGGCTTTGCTAAGGCTTAGGTTGCGGAAAGTGTAATTTCCACTTAGTAGTTGACTATGTTTTGAGTTTTTCTATGGATAAAGGTGAGAATAGACTGTTGGTTCTCGAGCGCTACTTATACGTTGCATTCAATGTTAAGAATTGCGGACTCAAAATAGTACATATGTAGGATAGATGGGATTGTTATGGAATATCATCCATGTAAATAGGGAATTTGCCAACAGATGATTAGACTAAATATTGTAAACCATGCCAAATGTTTACGTGTAGTATTCATAAACTGATGAACTTTACTTGTGTATATGTAGCATATTACTCTACACATGTATAAACATGATCTTACCTAGAAATACAGGTATACCAGTCTATATCCATGTACAGTATGTAAGCCTCAATCGTGCCATTTGGTCCACCCGTCGCTCCTGTTTCAGGCGCTCTCTAGCTTAATATGAGATACAAATAATTTATAAAAATTTTATAATTCACAGTAATGCATTAAGCCTATTTCTTGCCCGGCAGTTTAAGCCATTTGGGCACACCACCTTTGCGGCCAGTACTGGGCTGGCCGCCATCCTCCCCCTTCAAGGCTGCCCCCAGTTTGCCTAGGGCTGACTTTTTGCTGTCGTCTTCTTCTACCACAGGCACAGCTGGCACTTGGATATCCTGGGCTTGGCTGCGAAGTTGAGGCTTCAGCAGGTTTGCCCCACTGTTTCGTGCAGCTGCAGATGATCGGTCATCCCACGTAAAGTTGACCAATACTCGGCTCTTGAGGCCGAGATCTTTGATCAAATGTTGCCGGTCAGAGTCCGGGATGGGCTTGCTTTGATCGACGCTCCCCCGACGTTGCCCAGGTCCCCATAACACCAGCGAAAACTTCTCCGCGGCAAATGAAGTTTCCAAGCAGTCCCGGACGAAAGAATGTAAACTAGCCCCCGTATCGGATTGGTTGAATTTGGCAAGGACCTGGCTTTGCTCTGGAAAGCGGATTTTGACTTCTATTTCTTTGATTGCAGCTAGTTTCTCTTCTGCTGCTGCTGCTTTCTCGGCGATTTCCTTGTCGCTGGGAAGACGGACGTTTTGAGATAGCTGGTTGAGCCGTCCTTGGTGGGATTTGGCGTGTTCGATACTGGGTATGTAATCTTCTTCGCGGTAGGATGCTAGGGCAGACTGCGGTGTAGTGCCTGTGGGTGGTCGAAAGACAGTGATGGGCCGACCAGAGGCTGACAGTTCGGTGGCTAGTTCTTCTGACGGCAACGCTTCCGTGGGCGGTTCGGAGGGCGCTGGAGACACGGCTTCATGAGTAGAAGATTCCCCGTTTTCTTCTGCTATTGTAGGTGGTACTGGTTTCGGAACATTTGTGCTAGTTGTAGCTGTAGTGCTAGCGGTCTCTGCTTCTTCTTGTTCTTCGTTTTCTTTGAAATATTGTGTGATTTTCACCATGGCTTCCTCCAGCGGCTCTTGCGTTGTTCTAAACGACAACCAGAAGAGTACATTTCCACTATTGAATCCCAGCTGAGCCAATGACTTTTGCAAGTCCGAGAACGACGACAGTTCGCGGCCCATACTCTGTAAAACCGGTGTCTGGTAATATAACCTCCCAGCTCCGTTCGCTCCACCATTCGGAGCCGGCGCTCCCCTGGCGGTGAAATTTCTGGCCTGGCCATTTCCTGCCACGCCAGCCTCAAATTTCCTAAGAACGAGCCATAGTGTTGTTGTGCTGGGAAACTTGTCGAGTACTCTTCCGCTCGGCGCACCGTGTGTTTCGGAATCGGGGAGTTGCAGGGCTACCGTGACGACTGATGGCGACTTGGATAGCTGTACGAGTTCAAGTTTGGCGCCCGAGCTCAGGCCAGATAGTCGGAACAGGAGCGATAAGTCGAGCTGCTTACTCTGATGCCTGGGTCCACCGTGTTAGCTGTGTTTTTCATAGGACTGCTGGCTCTACTTTACTTTAGTCCATACTGGCTAGCAGTGAGGCCGAGCTTGGTGCAAGCTTCCTGGAGAACGTCTGCCAGCGGCTTTGATGGAGTTGTTTTCACCACGGCCCGACGAGCTGTAGAATCAATCACGACAACGTGAGAGCTCATGGTGATAAACTACCGCCCGCCTATATCAGCTGGATATTGCGGGGCAGCGTCCCTACAGACAAACAACGGTGTTTTCTGCGGATAGATGGAGATGTAAAACGGTAAAAGACGTTGCAAGAGCAATCAAGGAATGAAGACCAAAAGTATAATGTCTAGGGGAAAAAATACAGGTTATGTTTTATTCAAAAACCGTTGCTGAGGGATGCTTGTTCGATGGGGTTCTGCGGCAAAGCGTCATCGGGAAGGAGGCTAACACTAACCAAGCAGTCACCGCCTGGCCCGAGCTTCCATCTCACGCGTGTCTCTTTGGCCGCCTGGAGAAGCTCTCTCGTCTCCAGCCCAATTTACCCTCACTCCCTCCCTCACCACCACCTCCCTCGCCCTGTTTCATCCCACCCATATTTATTCGCTGTTTCTCGTTCATCTGTCAATAATAGAAAAGCCGCAATGGTACGTTCCTCTAACCGGGCCCTTTATTCCGGGAGATTGAAAACATCTAGCTAACCTCACCTGTGCCCCAGAGCTCTCCCTTCGACATCAGTATGATCCCACTTTTGAGTCCAGCTAGTTACGATGCGAGAGACGGATAGAATAGGACTAACAGATGGAAAACAGATGGCGGTGCGTGCGTCGCCATGGTGGGAAAAGACTGCGTTGCAATCGCTTGCGATCTCCGACTCGGTATGCAAGCGCTGACCGTCTCAAACAACTTCCCCAAGATCTTCAACTATGCGCCCTCGACCTATCTCGGCCTGACCGGGCTTGCCACTGACGTGACGACCGTCTCCGATCTCTTCCGCTACAAAGTCAACATGTACCGCCTGCGCGAGGAGCGACACATTGCTCCGCAGACGCTGGCCAACCTGGTCAGCTCGAGTCTGTATGAGCGGCGGTTTGGCCCGTACTTTGTCTCTCCGGTGGTTGCGGGCATTAACCATACGACTGGCAAGCCGTTCATCTGCGGGTTCGACAGTATTGGGTGCATCGATTTCGCCAAGGACTTTATTGTCAGTGGTACGGCTAGCGATCAGCTGTTTGGTACTTGCGAAGGTCTTTGGGAGCCTGATCTGGTATGCCCCATTTTATTTTTTGCTTTGTTTTATATGTTTCTTTGTGTGCATAGCTAATAGAGTAGGGCCCCGAGGATCTATTTGAGACGATTTCCCAGGCGCTCCTCAACGCCGTCGACCGAGACGCACTTTCGGGTTGGGGCGCCAATGTCTATATTATAGAGAAGGACAAGGTTACAAAGAGATTACTCAAGGGACGACAGGACTAGAGGAGGGGCCATTCATGATGTATTAATTTCAGTCTTGATCAATGACCGCTTCACGGGTCGTTTGCGATGAATCTACACTGCCATTATTCCGTGCGCTTGTCCTGTTCTAGACCTACGAATTAGTAGCCATCTCTCCCCGAAACAGCACCGTAGGCCTCCCCCGCCTTTGACATGAACGCTTTGACGTCCTGCGCGAGCAAGGCCGGCACTTCCCAAGCAGCAAAGTGACCACCCCGATCAAAGGTCGTTTCACGCACGACATTGCCCGCCGCCTGGACCCAGGCTGACGGAGCCTGTATAATCTCCTTTGGAAAATGCGCAGCGGCAATCTTAACACTAGGCGGCAGCGAGTCTAACACAGTCTGGTCGCGCGAGATCTTGTTCCCCCCTTCATGGGGCGCCACTGGATGTGTCGATTCGTAGTAAATACGCAGCGAGGCAGCGGGACCCGCACGCGAAAAGGCATAGATTGACACCCACTGCAGAATCTCATCGTCCGTCCATGCGTACGAGTCTGACCACGCCTGCAGTTTCTCATACACCCAAGCCAGCAGCCCCACGGGGCTGTCGTGCAGCGCATACCCCAGGGTTTGCGGCCGCGTGTCTTGCTGCTTTGCATATCCGCTTTCATCGTCGAGATATGCCCGCAACACGCCGATTTTGGCGCGTTCGGTCGCAGAGAATGGAAGCGTTAACAGGGTCTGTAGGAACAGCAGTGGGTGTTTCCAGGGGTATGGCGGGGGCACGGGGATAAAGTTGAGGTGGATGGCCTTGACGTGGGCGGGATACAAAGTAGCCATGGCCCGGCCGATAAAGGAGCCCCAGTCGCCTCCTTGGACAACTGGGCTGGAGTTAGTTTTTCAAACCTGTTTCGGGTTTATGTTATGGGATCAAACCGTATTCTGAGTATCCGAGGGCGGCCATTACGGCATTCATGGCCTCTGCGTACTGCGCGAGGCCGAATCCTTTCTGCAATGAATGAGCTCGACTGTACCAGTATAGCATTTTAGTAGATATGGTACCTTGGAAGAACCCTCGGAGAATCCAAAATTGGGTAGCGAAGGCGCGACCACGTCAAACACTGGCAGATCATCTTCATCTTTATTGACTTGTGTCAAAAGAGGCAGGATTTTCTTGACTTCGATGAAACTCCCGGGCCCTGAAAATCATTAGCCGCTGGATATATATATATGTATACATATATATGATCAATTGATAACAAGAAGAAGCGAGAAAAAACCTTACACCCATGAACAAACAACAACGGAATCGCCGCTCTTTCCTTCCCCTTCGTTTCGCCCCTTTGATACACAAAATGCACATCCAGCTCTCCAAATCCAGCCACAGGCACACAGGCAACAAACTGCGGCAGGGCCTCGTTCAACTCGCGCTCCGCCTTGCGCCAGTCAAACGAGTGTTTCCAGTGGTTTGTCAGGCGTTTAATATCGTCCAATGGGGCACCCATGCCCCATTTTTGAGCAGCAGCAGCAGTGTCATCACCATCATAGCTAACCTCATCCGGGAACGAGGCTAGGGCGAGCTTTTGGTGTAGCGACGAGAGTTGGGAGTCTGGGATGGATATTTTGAAGGGTCTGAGTGTGCTGGTGCCGGTTCCCACAGTTGTTCCCATTGTGTACTTTTTTTTTGAGGTGATTTGGATATTCAATGGTGTTGAGTGAGGTGGCTCAGGGGAGTACGTTGTGTAAGTTGTGATATGTATGTACCTGGCGCTAGTTGGGCCGCGGCACATGGAACAAAGAAAGGTTACAACCCCCTGCTTCAACTACTTAGCCGCCAACCAAATAGGCACTTATTACTGCCACACGAAGAGTACTGCAAAATGTTGGATTCTTCTAGCGGCGTTCCTTTAGTGAGAATCTCCAAGAAGGGGAGCGGTATATCAAGGAAGACAAAGCCTTATACCCATGTCCATCACCTGTCGATATCCTTAGTCTACAGCCCAACCAACGAGTAATTACTGTTCTGAGTAAACAGATGGGCAGAATTGTGCTTGAGTATGATTTTTCCTATGTGGTCAAGTCCGGGCGCGGAGTGCGATATGCTGAGGCTGAAGCAATGAGGCTTGTATCCAAACATACCTCTGTCCCCGTGCCTGAGGTGCTTTTCAAGAGTTTCAGCCCCGATCATGGCTCTATCGAAATGACCATTATTCCTGGCTCCCCTTTGGAGAAGATATGGGACACGCTGGGTGACGAGGCCAAGAATTTCGTCTGTTGTCAAACGTGGGACTTGATTTCCCAAGTACGCGACATCCAACCTCCATTGGAGCTGAAGGGCCTTTTCCAATGTGCTGCCGATGGTTCCCCATCAAGGGATCCATTGCTTTCGGACCTACAAGAACCAGCCCGGCATCTGATGAGTGATTCGGAACTGCGCAGCCGTATTTACGAGCGCTATTTCCACTGTGGAGGTCGTCGGTATGAGCATGAGCTACCCGATATGCTCCCGCGGTCCGCTCGCTCTGTGTTTACGCACGCGGATATTGCGCCTGAAATATTATGATTGATGATGAGAACAAAATCACGGGCATCCTCGACTGGAAATATGCCGGGTGGTATCCGGATTATTGGGAGTATGCGCAGATTCTGAGGCCGGCTTTTTGGGGGGGATTGGTCGGAGTGGATGGAGCAGACGGCACCGCAGAAATGGGACATTAGGGGGATCAATGCTGCTAGGAAGGTGTTGTTTTGATCTCATATTCAGTTCCGTGGTCAGTGATTAGAATAGTCTCGGAGTGAGAATTAATCAAGTGTCGGTTAAGAGGAACTAATCTCTATCTTCTCGACAGTATGGAGTCTCTTTACCTTTTCTTCCCACAGCATTCTTCGCAAGGTTTACTTTTCGCTTTATACTGGTGGTCGATCGGTGCTGGGCTGCGTACAATTCGGAATATAAAAGAATCACCTTGAGGTGTCTGTCGCCTTGTTTAGATGTTTCCACACCGTTTCCTCATGCTAGTTACCACATAGCATTTATGAAAATTCCAGAAAGCCAAGCTAGAGCAAGCCATTGGGGTGGGTTGAAAGTTGAGCGTTCAGTTTAGACATTTCAAGACTTTGATCATGTTGGTCCCAATTCCTACAGTTATTCCCATTATCCTATACTATTAGCCTGGATTGTTTGTTATTGGACATCTTCCATAGGTTTGTGAGTATTTCAGTAATTAACATCTGCCAATCAGTTGACAATCCCAACAATTGATGTCACGGTCTAGCTACTAATGCGCTGGCTGATATGCATACTGGACTGGTCTCAATTTGCCACAGATAAGACTGATCAGATTAACCACACAGGCCAGTGGGTTAATAACCACATACCAGTTGACCGGAATACCGACGGAATAAGTACCGATCGATTGGCCCTTAATAATAATAATTATGCTGGAGTCTAGAAGGGCAGACACTTGGTACCGTCCATCGTGAGATTTATTATGGAGATGGCTCGAGTCAGCGCTAATAATAACGCAGCAGAAGAGGGTCTGGTGACCCACAAGGAGTCGTTCCGTGTAGCCGAGATTACCAGGCCGGATGCAATATTGTTGCTTTTGCAATGATAATCCTGACTATATCATGCCACATATATGCAAGCATAGAATCATCGATGCATATAAGCCGAAGAGTAAATGTACCGTGTTATTTACATACGCAGCAGGCCCCGTCTGATTGGATGCTAGCGGTCATCTTTGTACCAGCCGGCCGAGTCGAGACCGTGGATCGGCCCCATCTATCCCCGTTGTGGGTTAGTGCGGGTCTTTAATTGGCGCTCTGGGCCGTTCGAGCATTTGGGTGCGTGTGTCTAGTATGCTACGTATTTTACGTATTTTACCATTTTCTGAGCATGCGCGGCGAGCTTCGGTACTCGCGGCAGAAACGCAAGTAATAAACATAAACAAATATCGGGGTGTCAGACAAGTCATTGTGAATTATTAGTTGCTGCCGCGATTATTACAGAGATGATGGAGGTGGCGGACCCACGGGCTCCATCGGGCCCATTCAGATGATCGCGGCAGGAGGTCTGGGCCCGGGTCGACAGACTCGATAGGAACAGTCACTATTGTAACAGGAAAACTGCACAAGGAGGGGAAATCTCTCTCTCGAGTCTCCGCTCGATCCATTCCGACTTCGACTAACTCTGTCCAGCTCGAATTGCATGGGGGTGTCGCCGGTTTCTGTCTCTGTCTGGATCAGGTACTGCCACTCCGAGCTACGTAGTCACGACTTTCTCTGCCCCTCGCCCTGACCGACCCAGCTCACTAGTTACTGCGTACCTCCAACCGGGACATGTCGACCCAGTGTCGCGGGTGTTGTCTCTGATTCTGCGGTCGCTGTCTTGCTCGCTGCCTTGCTCGCTGCAACGACACCGCAGCATCTCTTTCATATATTATATTATATATTTTATTCTATTACTATTTCTCGCCTGAATTGCGGCATGGTTGGGTCTCTTTGTTGCTCGATGGTTCTGAATCGTCCCTGGTGAGTGCTTGTCTTCTCCAGCCTGTCAAAACTTCTGCTGTATGCTAATCGCGCTGCCTGCCAGCCCCAACACTGCTCGCGCTGAGCTTCTCTCGAATCGGATGGTGCCCCATCGCGCCTAACTTCCAGCTACGATGGCCGTTTCAACAGACCACCCACACGGGAGACAATCGCTGTGTCTGGCGAGTGAAAAGCCCGGTCTTGCTGTTCACCACGGCGACACGGCTTTTCCTCTGCTGGTCAGCAATCACTTTGATAACCAAGAAAACGACGCGGCCGAGCGACTGGTCGCTTTAAAAAGAACCCTCAGGACGGCTGGGACAGCATTGACATGGGAGAAGTTTCTGGAGGAACTGGCCGGGCTCGGTCATGCCCAGTGCGCCTTTGTCGTCCGGCGTTTATGCCCCATAGGCGACGATGGCGAGGAAGAGGAATCGGGCGATGACTGCCAGGACCTGGCCATGGCTTGCTATTACGACGATGGCCGCGGAAAGAAGGGCTGGCTCCGAGACCACACATACTCTGCTACCAACACGCCCTGTGACCAGATGAAACACGGCAAAGTGTTTTTGATCCCCGGTCATCTGCAGTCTTGCGCCGTGTCCGACTGTTTCCCATTTGCTGCCGACGCTTACATCGCAACTCCACTGTGGTCTGGAAACCGGAATGTCGGTCACTTTGGGATGGTATGGTCGGATGAAGGCCTCAGGCAAAAGTCGCTATCCTGGTCATATATCGAGATGCTTTTGCATTCGCTCGAGGACATGGTGGCCCAGCGTGTCCTAGACGACAACGCATCGTCTCCCAAAACAGAAAACCAACTCCCACTACCCACGCCGACTTTTGCAAAACCACAGCCAGCAACCGCTCCCTCGTCACCTATTTTCGCCCACCCTTTGAAACCTTTCGCCCCAAGCTTGTCTCACGAGCTTCGAACTCCAATGCAAGGTGTGGTCGGCATGCTCGATGTCATGCATGCTAACGTTCAAGAGGCAATTGATGATGGTGCCATGAGCAAAGCGTTTCTCCTCTTGCAAGACCTAAAGGGAAACATCGAGCTGGTTCAAGACAGTGCTCGACGCGCTGTTGAAGCAGCAGACAATGTGGTACACGCTTATGACCTGAACATGGAGATTCCGGAAACTCCTCACAAAGAGGTTTATGCCAGTATCATGGGCGATGTTCTACATCCCGAATCCATGCCCTTTACAACAGACACAAATATACCCCCAAATCCATACAAACGCCGCCGAAGCTTTTCTGTTGAATGGTCGAAGCATGGCCGCGCTCCCAAGCGCTCTGCCAGGCGGAACGCTTCGCATGGCGACCTGTCACCCCGCAGCGAGGTCAAAAACGCAATTCAGGAAAGCGATAAGATTGTCTACTCTCCGACAAAACACCGCATTGAAGAGGTTGTCGTGAATGCCGTTTCTCAAAGACCCTCGCTAGCTGCTCGTCGCATGGCCCCGCAAATGCTTCTTGAAGGTGTCCCGTCCACCGCTGTCCGTCACACAAAGATACGCGAGCTTCTGCATCTGGTCATCAATGAATCCTTACATATCGGCAAGCGGCCTGAATCGACCAGGAGCGAGAAAACACCATTGGGCGAACGCATTGATGTCCATGCACTAGCACCAAACGGTGAGACCTGTGTGAAGAACATCGAGTGGTCTGTAGACGCAAATGTGCCCGAGACCCTGTTTGTTGACGAACGGGATCTGGCCAAATTGATTTCGTGTGTATTTCTGAATGCTGTCAAATTCACCGAGCGTGGAGGGATTGGTGTGTCGGCTACGTTAAGCAGCAAGCCTCCCCAGCACATCCGCCTCAACATTCGCGATACCGGCACTGGCATACCAGAGGAGTTTTTCCCTAGTCTGTTCAAGCCATTTTCGCGCGAAGACGACTCGACTACGCGAACGAGAGACGGGTTGGGACTTGGATTATTGGTTGCCAAAGGTCTCGCCAGGAAAATGGGAGGAGACCTCCTTTGCGTTCATTCTTCAACATCTGGCCCTGAACGAGGATCAGAATTTGAAATTCGAATTCCAGTTAGTCCAAGCGGAACTTTGAGTCGACCGAGCACTCCTCAGTGTAACTCTACACCACCTTTACCCACATCTTTACCAACCGACCAGCATTCAAATTCCAACTCTCCTATCCCGCCTTCGGTAGATGAATCCGGGGCAATAGTCCCCGCCGATGACCTCAACATTTCTCTTCCAACCGAGCTGGCTGATCCTGCAAACAACTCAATTCCTCATTCAGTGCCAACAGCGCTGGATGATGTTGTTCCTCGTCGACCCCTTCTTCGCCCTCTTCCTCTCTCGCCTTCGAATGCGATCAGCCAACCTCAGAGCAAGCCAAAAAGACGCAGCCTTGTACCAGAAACCCCGCTTACATTCCTTGTCGCAGAGGACAACCAAATCAACCGGAAAATTTTGGTTAACATGCTCCGGAAACTGGGATATCGTGACATATACGAGGCTTATGACGGACAGCAGGCTGTTCATATTATGGAGAAAAAGCTCCTTTCGTCATATCCTCTACCGTCACCGGAATCATCCCCGTCACTGCAAGGGAGCGACAGCGGCGTTGACAGCCTGCCTTCCTCAGACGGAAACGACGGCGACGACACCAATAGCCAGAAAAGAACGAAGCCGATCGACGTTGTCTTGATGGATCTCTGGATGCCCGTGATGGACGGCTACGAGGCGACATCTCAGATCTTCCAGCTGGTGAGCGAACACTGCAATCGGCTGAGTCCGCCTGTCAATCGTAAACAAGGCAGCCCGGCAGGAGAAAGCGGATCTTCCTCCTCGTACTGGGAAAACCAAGAAGAAAGCGAACACTTTTCATCATCCTCTTCATCATCAGCCTCATCCTCTGTGACTGCATCGGATATCTCGCCCAAGGTTCTGGCAGTCAGCGCCGACGTGACAGACGAAGCTTTGAGCCGAGCTTCGCAAGTGGGCATTCAGGGGTACATGATGAAGCCGTACAAACTGGCCGATTTGGAAAGACTGATTGCCGATTGCTGCACGTCTGCTTTTGTATAGAACAGAGCAGAAGAGAGTAATCATTCAACATCTACATTCGCCACGTTTTCTTTCTTTTTTCTGAACATCTTTTTTTTCTCTTGTTTTAGCGGGGTTTAATTTGATGACTATAACTACATTTTATAATCATGTCTTTTTGACTGTTGTTGGTCGGTCGGTCTGGTACCGGGTTTATCCATGGGTCGTTCAACGGATCCAGACTTTTGTCGGCTGGTAGAAACATACAAATAAATGTTTATATTTACTCTGCTTTATCGGTATACTGTAGTTTCTTTTATACTGTCTGTCGACATTCAAATATTGTGTAGTGAGTCATGTGACCAGCAAGCCGATGACCTCATTTTAGCTCTTATCTCGAGGTCCAAGCTCCCAGCTACACAGACCACTGACTACGTATCAGTCAATCAGTCAACAATTGAACAGGGCAACCGGAGTGGGTTACAGCTTGGTCACTGTTCAGTCTATATCAGTTCTATAAAAATGAAGACTGCAGCACTTGCTCACTCCCTGCTGCTGCTGCTTAGTGGAGCTCCCACTGGCGTGCTGGGGTGGTTTTTCTCCCCGCAACCGCAAAACCAGCAACAGATAATTCAGCTTGGAGACGGGCAACAATCGATTGGTGTCCAGAATGAGCAAAGCAAACACTACCTAAAGCACATCATTGATACATCCCCGCTGCTCTCGTTCCATCGAGACATTGTCGAAATCGAATCTATCACTACCAATGAAGCCGAAGTAGGCAATTTCATCATCGAGTATCTGCAGGCGCGTGGCTTTGTTGTTGAGAAACAGATTGTTGTTGGCTCTTCAAACTCTTCTGGAGAAGAGAAAGAAAGGTTTAATATATATGCGTACCCGGAGTCTGGGCCGACGCCACCACGCATTCTGCTGTCGAGTCATATTGACACCGTGCCGCCGTATATCCCATACAGCCTGGACCATCCCAACCTGGAGTCATCGAGCTCATCAACCTGGCGTGACCAGATACGAATCGCGGGCCGCGGCTCCGTGGACGCCAAGGCCAGCGTGGCCGCGCAAATCTTTGCCGTGCTGGAATATCTGCAGACGCAGCCGGACACACCCTTGGGACTGCTGTTTGTCGTCGGCGAGGAAGTCAATGGGGTTGGTATGCAGTGGTTCTCCAACTCGGAGCTCAACACGTCGCCGCCGACCTTCCACACGGTCATCTTTGGTGAACCCACCGAGCTAGCCCTCGTTTCTGGCCACAAGGGCTCGCTGTTTTGCACGGTTTCGGCCCGGGGAAAAGCTGCGCACTCGGGCTATCCATGGCTTGGTCGCAGTGCCGTTTCGGCTTTGCTGCCTGCGCTGGTCAAGCTGGACAAACTGGGCGATACGCCCGCTGACCAAGGCGGGTTGCCCACGAGCGACAAGTTTGGGAAATCGACAGTCAACATTGGCCGGATCGAGGCTGGGATTGCGGGGAACGTGGTGCCCGTACACGCAGAAGCAAGCGTGAATATCCGTCTAGCGACCGACAATGTCGAGGAGGCGAAACGCATAGTCACGCAGGCCATCAACAACGCCACCGATTACGATAAAGATGTGAGTATTGTGTGGGGCAACAACGGGGTTGGCCATGCGCCCATTGATTTTGATGCGGATGTTGACGGGTTCAATGTGACCACGGTCAATTATGCGACGGACGCCTGGTATCTCAAGCTCCACGAGGGTTCGGGGGGTCGTCCAGAGGGTCGTGTGCATCGGTATTTGTATGGGCCGGGTAGTATCCTTGTGGCTCATGGGCCTGATGAGGCTATTACGGTGGGGGATCTGGAGGCTGCTGTCGAAGGGTATAAGAGATTGATTGATGCTGCTGTGGAGAGGAATTCATAACCTTGAATACAAAGGTAGCAGTAAATTTACATCAATTGATATGTCATCCAACTAGCAACATTGAACACATTATTGAACGAGTTAATTCAATATTCATGCTTGAGTTTACGCAATAATAGCCAACTATATACACCAATTTTGCTCTTTCTTTTTGAAACATATAACAACCGAAACACCCATCGATCTCAATACAAATAACTTGCTTGACGTGTGTGTATTACACCCTTGGCTTCCTCGCCCACCCGGTCTTCAGATCCCCACCCGTCTTAAACCGCGGAAAAACATGCGCCTCGGTATTCAGCACCACATCCTCCAACGGGATAAAATCCGGCTCGGAAAACAACAGATAAAAGTACTTGAGCGTCTCGGCCATCCAGAAACTTTCCATGTTGTCTCGTTGCACGGGCGGGTCAAAGTTGGCGTTGGATAGCGAGGTGAAGCCTACGATTCGTTTAGATGAAGAGGGAGGAGAAGGAGAAGAAGAGGAGGGATCGGAGCTGGAATCGGTTTCGGCGTGGACCGGTTGGGTGACAGCGGTGTGCTTGATAAAGGACTTGAACATGTCCCACCCCCATTCGCGGTACTGGCTGTCGCCCGTGATGCGGTACATGTACAAGAGGGACTCAATGGTCTCGGGCCGTTGCAGGTTGTGCGTGTCCTGCGCGTGGATTTCAATGTCCTGTTCCCATGTCTCGGTGTCTGCGAGCGGTACGGAGATGAGGTCGAGGTCTTGACTTTTAGAGGCAGCAGTTCCGCGGCCACTGCCACCGAGGAGGGTTGAGTCCGGATACACATCAGAAAACATCTTGGGCGGGTTGTCTGTGCGGAAATAGGTGATTTCCGGGGCGAGTCCCGTCGCCGTGGCCAGGTATGTGGCCCAGCAGGTCTTGGCTAGTTCTTTGGCAAGCAGGATCTCTTCGTCTTGTCGCCGGCTCCAGGTCGACGATTGCTTGGCTACGGACAACGGCTGCCCACCGGTGGCTCCCAGTGCGATTGTGCCCGGCATGAAGCATACCAGATGGTCCATCTTGGCCAGTAGAGGTCGGTGGAGACCGTCGGGTCTTTCGGCAATAAGCGACATCTGTCCGTTCTTGGTGTACGTGATCAAATGTTTGCTGATTCCCTCGAGGGTTTCGTCCCACATTTCCTTGTAGATTGGCTCTCCCTCGGACGTTTGGAGGTATTGTTTGATGAGGTATTCTAGAGAAGTCATCAGCAGAGACCCCCCCCCAAAATTTTTCTTTTAAAATTGTAACAAGTTTAATGACTTACCATAGTACGAGTCACCCCGGCTTCCCAAGCGAATATTGTTTCCGCGAAACTCGCCGGTGTCTGCATACAGGAAAATCGGGAGCAAGCCGTCCTCTTGCTGCTTATCGTCCACAACTTTCATCACCTTCTCCACAGTTTGCCAGTACTCTGCCTCGCCAGTCAGCTTGGCAAGGTACTTGAATTCCAGCTGCACAGTCGTTGCCTCTGCCGTCGACGAGGCACCGCCATCAGCGTGCGACGGAATCCCAGTAGAGGTATTGAGGTTGATACTGGCATACGGGACACCGGATGCAGACTCAAAGGCACCCAGCAGCCGGTCCGCCAGATCAGTGGCCTTTTCGATATAGAGGTCTTCCCCCGGAGCGCCAACGTCATCGTCCGCGATAGGCGCCAGGTTCGGGTAGTTGGTCGAGAGATAGTGGGCGGACAGCAGCCCGCCGAGCATGCGTATCGTCGTTTCAAAAGTATTTACGTCGTGGTCCTGGTCGTATCGTAATGAATTGTGAATCCAATTCCGGGCATGTTGCACGCGGGAGGTGAGGTTCATCAGGATCATGGTGTCGAGAGCGTCGACAATGATCCAGCCCATGCCGCCCTCAACCATGTATCTGCCCTTTTTGGAGACGGGCTGGTACTCATCATAGCCTGTAAAACAACAAATATTTTTTTTAGCACCCTGACCAGAAATGCTACGTTTGGTTTGCACCTACCCCATCCATAAGTCTCGTAAGAGTCCCAGCTAATAATGAAAGCGTCCTTCACTCGCTCTCGCCTTTCCGCCCAATCAACATGTTTCGACGTACTCGTCTCGTCCTCATCCAAAGTCTGCACCCATTTCCACAACTCCTCACCCACATTGCCACTGGGACCGATCTCCGCCGGTCCCCCCCAACCGCCCCAAAACACATACAACATGGTCGTGACAAAGAGCGCAAACATGATATATATAATCCTCGCCCTCGTCCTATCCGGACCCGTACGACGCGGTTTGAAGTATGGTTTGTCCTTGTAAACCGGCAAGTCGCGACCCGATCCCCTGCCCCCGAAGAAGCTATTTATTTTGCTGATCCCGCCATTGTTGCTGCTGCTGTTCGCGGCCGTGGTGGTCTGCGATTGAGAGAAGCCATAGCCGCCGAGACTGCCGCTGCTGCGTGCTGAGGATGCTCGCCAGTCGAGGCCTTGCTGGGAATGGAGGTTTTGGGATGAATGTCCAAAGGCGGCGCCGCCCACCATTTCGTTCTCGATCTTCTTCTCAGGAGTAAAAAGGAGGGCCGTTTGAATTTATTGTAATTTTCCGGTTATAGGTCCGGGAGAAGAGTTCCGGGCCTTCAGAGACTTGTGCGAATGAAAAAAAAAGGTAGTCTGGCATAGAGTCAGTAAGTAGTGCTATGTGGCCGCAACGAAGCTCCAGCAGAAGCGTAAACGCAACTCGCCTCATTCATCCGCGCGGACCGCGAAACATCACCGGAATGCCAAAAAACTATTCCGAACGACAGCACAGAGCCCTCATGTCAAACTTGCGAGTTGTTTGAAAAATGCAAAGCTGGCCTTTAAACCCCAGCATAAATGATAATAAGGAATCCCGCGACGTAGCGTCAATGACGAACTAGTACTTTAGCCGCCGACCACGGATGAACGCGATTGGGCGGGCGTCGTATACCGGCCGACATTAATCTTTAATGACATGAATAATTTGGTTTTCAAAGCATACAGTTCGCTCGAAAGTATCTAAGTATACGTACAGCTAGCCTGGATCGAAGTTCCAAGGTGCAATTACTGTCTATGTAATTTACAGAAGCCTTCATGAATCCGAAGCCAAGCTATAGATGCGACAAAGCCCCTAGCCCGCTACAGTTTTTGGTATTCCAGCTTGCCTTCGAGTTTCTTTGCCTCGGCCACCTTGCGCACCGCCTTGCTAAAATCGTCTTGGCTGATGGCGTCGCGGTCATCCTTGATGGTGCAAAAGCCACTGTAAAAGAGTTAGCTGGCTGCGACGAATGGAAAGATGAGTAGAAATGATCGACATACGCTTCAGTCACAACATTACGCAAATCAGCTCCGTTGAGCCCATCGCTCATCTTGACAATGCTCTCAAAATCAATCTCGCCTTCTGTAACGACGGTGCTGGCGTGGATCTTGAGAATCTCCAGACGGCCAACCTCATTAGGCAGAGGAATCTCAATCTTTCGGTCCAATCGGCCAGCACGGAGAAGGGCCGGGTCCAGGGTATCCGGTCGGTTGGTCGCCATGATGATCTTCGTTTTGCCGAGATAGTCGAAACCGTCAAGCTGGTTCAGCAACTCCATCAACGTTCGCTGGATTTCACGATCGGCCGATGTTCCTTCAGAGAAACGCCGACCACCGATGGCATCAATCTCGTCCATAAAAATTATACAAGGTTCGTGCTCTTTTGCGTATCCAAACATCTCTCGAATTAACCTGGCGGATTCACCAATGTATTTGTCAACGATGGCAGACGAGACCACTAGCAACAAAAAGTTAGCAATGATGGGGATCAATCGAAATGCTCCACATACCCTTCAAGAAGTTGGTCTCCAGAGAGCTTGCAACAGCTCTTGCAAGCAGCGTCTTTCCGGTACCAGGAGGCCCGTACAGCAAAACTCCCTTTGGCGGCTTGATTCCCACTCGCATGAAAAGCTCTGGGTTCTTCAAGGGCAGCTCGATCACCTCTCGTAGCTCTCGAATCTGATCGTTGAGACCACCGATACCTCCAAAACTGACCTGCCCGGGGTCCTCCAAGGACATGTTGTAGACCAACGGATCAACTTCGCGAGGCAGCATCCGCATTATAGTAAGCGTAGTCATATCGAGTGCGACACGTGTGCCCTGCTTCAGCTTTGACTTGTCGACTTTGGACCGGCAGCCGACGACATATCGAGGACCTGACGAAGCTTTGACGATGACTGCTTGAATTAGCCAGGAAAAACAGAAAACCAAATAGGGTGCTCACATCGCTCCTCGTCCAGTTGTTTGAGCACTTCACCGATGATCTGCCCGACACTTTGCAGAGCCTTGATGTTTTCCTCGGTTATATCAAACTCTTTCTGAGCATCCTTGATGCCCATCCGAAGTGACTTGAGCTTCGTCTCCCATTCTCGAAGATCCAAGAGGGTCTTCTTGTAATCTTCGATGGCTTGGTCCCTTGCGGGATCAACGGCGCCCTCCATAACAATGAGCGAACCAAGCACTGGTTCTTTCGGATGAAATGTCAGACGGGCCGCTGATGTGTTGGCAGATCGCTACTCGGGCTCGGAAAAGACGAGGTCGAAGCGAGCAAGGATAAACAACAGAAGGGCGCGCTGTGTGTTGGATTGGGGTTGTTGATGAGCTTCCAGGAAGCTCCCGCTGCTTCGGCCGCAGCGCAGGCTAACCACGCTGACGATGGCTGCTCGGGGTCACGTGCCATGCTCGGCGCCTGCTGCCTCTGACGGAGCGAATGCAAACACTGCAAACTGAAGTTGCTGCCTCAGGCAGAAGGATATCCATGCCTGACAAACCAGGCACCCAATGCGTTTCTCCTGGTCCGCATCCCTCCGATGACGAATGCGGAAGAATTCGCTGAATGCACTCGATATACGGCAAAACAGCCAGCCATGTGTTGAGATGTTTTCCGAATGTTCATCATTGTCGCCCCACTGCGATCGTACCCTCGGCGAGGTGCGGTACCTTGGGCGCGCAAGAGTCTTGACGTCCCGAGCTTGTTGCATGTATATAGCGACGTAATGCCCCGCCACAAACACGCAGTATTGGCCTCGAGCGAGAGAACTCGACTTACTTAACTCAACACCATCCCCGTCTCCCTAAACCCCAACTACATCTGGACACACAGAACTCACTTCTCCTCCACGCATACTAGTATCTTCATGTACGTATTTGTCTCCTATCTTCATTACTGCCCCTCTCTCAGAGGCGCGTCCTGCTACTCGAGAGCTGTGCCCCACCATCCCACCAAGCACTGTCTAGCAACGCATCGAGCCAAAACAAACAGCAAGCCCGCCTTTGTCTGTCTCTCGGTGAGGTACAATAGCCTCACATGTCTATAGACTGTGCATTATGAGTCAGATATTGGCCATGGCTGAGCAATTGCCGCGCTTCACCGCGTGACGTTGCGAAATTTTGCTCCTCTCTCGATTTGGTTGTCGGTGAAGCTAGTAGTTTGCCAGCAACACCATTTATGGCCCAATTTCTGCTGCATCCCCTGAACTGTTTGCTTTCTCCCCTTCTCAAACTCAACTGAATTCTAATCTTTGGTTCATCCAACCTTCCCCAGACATTCAGCATGCCTATCTCCAAGATCCACGCTCGCTCCGTCTACGACTCTCGCGGTAACCCCACCGTTGAGGTCGATGTCGTCACTGAGACTGGCCTGCACCGCGCCATTGTTCCCTCTGGTGCCTCTACTGGTTCGTATTGCGCGTGGCTTTTGACTGGAAGATGATGTCTAACCAATACTCTAGGTCAGCACGAGGCTTGCGAGCTCCGTGATGGCGACAAGTCGAAATGGGGTGGCAAGGGTATGTGATTTTTCTTAGATGCTCATTCAAGATGGTGCTGACTTCATTTTTTGACTAGGTGTCCTGAAGGCCGTCAAGAACGTCAACGAGACCATTGGACCTGCCATCATCAAGGAGAACATTGACGTGAAGGACCAGAACAAGGTTGATGAGTTCCTCATCAAGCTTGACGGAACCACCAACAAGACCAACCTGGGTGCCAATGCCATCCTCGGTGTCAGTCTGGCTGTGGCCAAGGCTGGTGCCGCGGAGAAGGGTGTTCCTCTGTACGCCCACGTCTCTGACCTCGCTGGCACCAAGAAGCCCTATGTCCTTCCCGTCCCCTTCCAGAACGTCCTGAACGGTGGTTCCCACGCCGGTGGCCGTCTTGCTTTCCAGGAGTTCATGATCGTTCCCGAGTAAGTACAAGTTCCCATACTTCGGTGCGCCTTGGCTAATTTAATCAGCACTGCTCCCACTTTCTCCGAGGGTCTCCGCCAAGGTGCTGAGGTCTACCAGAAGCTCAAGGCTTTGGCCAAGAAGAAGTACGGCCAGTCTGCCGGCAACGTCGGTGACGAGGGTGGTGTTGCTCCCGATATTCAGACCGCCGAGGAGGCTCTCGACTTGATCACAGAGGCCATTGAGCAGGCCGGCTACACTGGCAAGATCAAGATCGCCATGGATGTTGCTTCCAGCGAATTCTACAAGGCCGACGCCAAGAAATACGACCTTGACTTCAAGAACCCTGACAGCGACCCCACCAAGTGGCTCACCTACGAGCAGCTCGCTGACCTGTACAAGAGCCTGGCCAGCAAGTACCCCATTGTCAGCATCGAAGACCCCTTCGCCGAGGATGACTGGGAGGCCTGGAGCTACTTCTTCAAGACCTCTGACTTCCAGATTGTCGGGTAAGTTCAGTCGTACATGTTTTTTTGGATGCAAAACTAATGGTATGATAGTGATGACCTGACTGTCACCAACCCTCTCCGCATTAAGAAGGCCATTGAGCTCAAGTCTTGCAACGCTCTTCTGCTCAAGGTCAACCAGATCGGTACCTTGACCGAGTCCATCCAGGCCGCCAAGGACTCCTACGCTGACGGCTGGGGCGTCATGGTCTCCCACCGCTCTGGTGAGACCGAGGATGTCACCATTGCCGACATTGTTGTCGGTCTCCGCTCTGGACAGATCAAGACCGGTGCCCCTGCCCGTTCTGAGCGTCTTGCCAAGCTCAACCAGATTCTCCGTATTGAAGAGGAGCTCGGTGACAACGCCATCTACGCCGGCGAGAAGTTCCGCACCTCGGTTCAGCTGTAAGCGGCTTGTTAATATATTACTGCAGAACGATACGATGTGATGCTTGAGGGCGGATCTACCAAAATGAAAAACAGACCACGAAGCTATAATGAGCGGCAATTCACTGTTTAGGAACCCTGCCAATGAAATTTAGCCGTTAGATCAAAATTCGGTTTAATATTACGATTCATCAGTATAAAAAAAAAACTGGAGTTTCCCACTATAAAACGTGCAGTAGTAAACATTTGAACATTTGAACATAGTAGGCTGTCACATGCTGTATACTTTTCACAAAGAAGGCGTCGGAACAACCCTGAACACACCCCTTGCCGACTGACAATGAAACCAATCTTGCTGATTAAGGTAGTAATTACGTATTTTCTCACATGGTCACTGTTGACAAAAGCTGAACCGTCTTGCAGCCCAAGGCGTTCACGTGATCCGTGCCCCTCCCTCCAGCCCACGGAGAAGAAGTGGGAAAGTGTCATAGGCCGGTTTCTTGTTTGCTGGACTTTTCTTCTTCTTTTTCTTCTTCTTCGGAATTTCATTCGCTTCCCTCACTCATTTCGTGCTCAGCACAGTCCCTGGTCTTGTCGGATCGATCTTGCGACTTGCCTTCCCCTCCTTCCGGCGACGTCACTAAATCTCTGACTTTTTTTTTTCTTTCGAAACTCAACTTCGGCCCCAAGGGATTATTTTGATACTTTGGAGAAGAAGATCACCATGGCACCTGGAAAGTGGGGTGAGTAGGATCTTTACCTGCGCAATACAAAAATACGCACATATTTTATTTTCCACATAAGGGGCAGATTTCTGATGCGAAAAACTACACAGACGACGAAGAGGACAGCACCCCTCCTTCATCCCCGCCGGCAGTCGCTGCTCGTCGCAAATTCGATGATGAGGAAGACGACGACGTAAAGAAGCCCCTCAAGAACTCACCAAAGTGCGAAATATCACTAACCGGTGTTTTGTCTCTTCTAGGTTCTTGATTCCTGGGATGCAGCAGAAGACTCGGAGGTCGAGCGCGAAAAGGCCGCAGCCGCCGCCGCAGCCAAAGCCAAGGCCGAGGCCGAAGCAGCCGCAAAAAAGAAGAGCAAGGCCAAGCGCATAGAAGAACACCAGGAAGAGCGAAGACGGCGCGCAGAAGAGGACGAGGAAACCAGCGAAGAGGAAGATGAAGCGGAGCGCCGGGCGCGACTACGACGAACGGAAAAGGACGCAGACCTCAAGCACGCCCAGGACCTCATTGGCGACGTTGATCTGAATCGCAACAGGGGCAAAGCCAAAGCCATCGTTGTCGGGGACGCGTCCGATCCAACCAAGGCAATTGATCTTTCGGCCCTGCCTCTGTTCAAGCCAACCAAAAAGGATGAATTCACAAACCTGACCAACGTTCTGGGACCGTTGCTGACGGCCAACTCGAAAAAGGCGCATTACGCACTGTGGGCGCCCGAGTTTTGCAAGCAACTTGTCAAGGAACTCCCCAGCGAGCAGGTTAAAAAGGTTGCTAGCTCCCTGACAGCGCTGAGCAACGAGAAAATGCGCGAGGAGCGCGCTGCCGATAAGGGGGGCAAGAAGAGCAAGGCTGCAAAGACCAAGACTACGTTGAACACACAACGAGACTTTGCCAAGGCCGATACCAATACCTATGAGGATGATGACTTTGGAGATGATGATTTCATGTAGTTTTGTTTGACTTTGTCCTAAATCAAGTCCTCTTGTTTTTCTTATTATTCATTTTCTGTTTTATGCATGGGTGATTCCTGGTGTCTCTCTGTTTGCTTTACTCTGTTACTGTTTTTCTTTTTTTGGGTCTTCAAAAATTAGCATGTAGCAGCAATGCTTCTCATCTCCATCTCTACATCGTGGGATGGTCGATTGTAACCTTCTCACAATATTTCTTATCTTGGTTAGCCAAATTCGTTTCTGCCTTGCTTTGTATACAATATACAAATATAGAGAAGCGCAGCATTATGCATGTCAATTGAAGCTGGGAATGCAATTATCAAACTGATATTACTGATGTCAAGTGCGGTGTATCCCTATTGACGAGGATCGTCGCCGATGAATTTTCACTGGGGCAACTTGGCTGTTGTGACGTCCTAAATCAATCATTTATACATGTATTGGATATATATTTGAAAAAAAAAACCTTAAAAGAAAAGATTCTCTGGGTGTTTCAACTACGTCTTGCTTGGCCCTTGGCTACGAGATCTACGAGACTAGGAAACTACAGTATGTTAATAACACAGCCACAGGGTACATTACATGTACCATACATATCATAACCTGTTCCCTTGCTCTTTCAGACACTTTACTTCCCACCAGAAGGAATCTCAAAAAACACCATGGGCGACGAACCGTCACGACCGCGGTCCAGCCGGTAATACGCCTTGCGCTCAAACTGAATCACGGCGCCCTTTTCCAGATCCACAACGTTACAATCCGCAAAGGCAACGGTTGTAAACTGCGTTACAGGCGTGAGGCACTCCTCGAGCACGTCAGTAGGCTCTAGCTTATCCTTGTTGATGAGGTGATCAAAGGCCATGAGTTCCACGGGCACCATGTTGTCTTGGGAGGCTGCGAGCCAGGTTACTTTTTTAGTCTTTTTGAAGTCGCGAGAGGTGAGGTCTAGATCTAGGACTAGATGTTTTACGAGGGTGGTACTCTTGTCATCATTGTTGCCTGTCGTCGTAGAGATATCGCGTACAATGGCGTTGCCCCAGTTCATCAGCGTGATCATCTCCCCGATTTCAAAACTCTGGGCGTCGGCCTGCTCGATGATGATGGTTTTGCCTGTCTGGATCTTCCTGGTCCCCAGACTAGGGTTCTTGACATACTTGGGTACCTCTAGAACACCGACATGCTCGGGAGGAAGACCGTTGTTGGTTTTGTCAATCACAACATCACAGTATACAACGTCGCCCGCCGCGATAGCGACATGGCGGGGCGACAGCGGATCAATGTACTTTCTGTTTGCTGCCCAGAAAGTACCCCATTCCAGGTTCAGGATGTTACGGCTGGGGCCTTGCTTCAAGATAAAATCGCGGAGCACAGGCACGGCAACACCACGGCGGATGATACCATTGATAGTCGGCATCCAAGGGTCCCCCCAGTCCCAGACCTTGCCCTCATTCACGATACGGGTGAGCTTCCGTTTCGAGAGAACATTGCGGACAAAGTTCAAACGACTAAAATCCCAGATGGGCACTGGGCGCAGACCGAGCGCGTTCTGGATCCACTCGTACTGCGCGTTGCGGTCGCGGTACTCGTTCGTTCGCAGGGCGAGAGTGATGCCCTCGATGGAATCCAGCACTGGCGCACAAAAGTCATATGTCGGATATATCTTCCAGCTGGTACCCGTGCGATGGTGCTTGGTGAGATTGCAGCGGTAGATGACGGGATCACGCAGGGTGCCGTTGGGGCTATCGTAGGCGATGCGAGCACGGAGACACCATCTTTGACCCTCGATGGACCCGGTTTTCATCTCTTCGAAGCGTGCTAGAGTCTCTTCAATACCCATGTCTCGGTGCTTGGAAGGGAGGCGGTTCTTCCTGCTGTCGTCGCCTTTGCCCAACTCCGAGTCGTCGGCGAATGCCTTGCCGTCCTTGATCAACTGGACGGCCAAGGCATACATTTGCTGGAAGTAGTCACTAGAATAGCTCGTCTTGTCGGGAACAATGCTAATCAGCGCCAACGACTCGGTAATCGAGTTTTGAAAATCCATGGATTCTCGGCTTGGATTCGTATCGTCAAATCGACAGATGAGCACACCGCCAGGCTTCTGGTGGGCAAAGTAATCGTTCAGAAGCGCTGCTTTGGCATGCCCAATGTGAAGATAGCCAGAAGGCTCAGGAGGGAATCTGGTGACCATGGGACCGTCAACCTGCAGCAGGGCTATCACGTCAAGGTTGGAACCAGCAGCAGAGCGAGCGGCTTTCTCTCGAGCGCGTTCCATCATTTCCGCAGAGGTGAGAGCCTTGATCGCCTCCACGATCCATGGGTTCGACGCTTCGATGAAGCTGTACCACCGGAAAACGTTGCAGTAGACCGTCTTGACGAGGGATAGGGCAATGGGGTTACCTCTAATGGTTGCCCACACAGCAACGTCGGCCACAGACATCTTGTGGCTTCCGGAAATGTATGTACGCAAGATAAGATGGGATCTAGCTCTCGCAGTGACTGATTAAGCCTCAGAGCGTTCCTGAGAGCAAAGTCGTTGCTACGTTGTACCCATTCCTCGACCTGAACCAGAATTAGAACGAGGGAGTTGACATGGGAGATAAGAGAAAACCACCACTTACTAAGGCACTTCGTAGAGAGGGTACCTTGGGTTTGGATACCACCAAATGCTCGATAATATCTCGGTCGCTCCACACTTTCCTCCCTTCACCATCGGGGAAAGTAAGCTGGATTGATGCCCTGTTGCCAAGGTGGGCAGTTCGACGGTACGTCTTGGATAGCGGCAGCCAGCTCGAGGGAAGAGTTCCATTTCGTTCGAGGTGACTCACGACCAGCAAGCTGGGTAAAACAAGAGCCAGTTCGGCCTTGGTAGCAGCTATGAGCTCAGCCATCTTCCTGCAGTCGAAATGTTTCGGACTCGACAGTTGGAGGGAAAAGTTGAGTCATTTGGAAACTGAACCCCCCGCCATGACACTAGTAATAAATCGTTATGTCCGCGGCCCAAAAGCACATGGCTTCAATATCGGTCAACATTTAATATTTAACATTGAATAATATGAATAGAGGTATTGTTTTAGGAAATATTTCTTGTTTAACCCTGTAAGAGAGAAAGATTGAAAAAGTAGGTTTTGGATTTTGGATTTTTCTTTAGTTTGTTGTTTTACCCTGCCCTGACGGCAAAAAGGTCTGTCTGGCTTCTCACTTGAGATATAAAGAAAACAAAAAAGAAACAGAAAAATAATTTCAATGGCACAAGTAATGCTGTCCTTAATGTTTATTGAATGAGGATTCAAAAAACATGGACAAACACAGACAAAATCTTGGCGCACAGGGAGGGGGAGGTAAAGATTGTTTGCTTGCTGCTTTATCAAAGCGTCAAGGGGGTAAAAGGGGGGGGGGGGGG
>CVMT01000004.1:412934-444520 GCA_000985935.1 Talaromyces islandicus | reverse complement strand
TTTTTTTTTTTTTTTTTTAAAAAAAAAAAAAAAAAAAAAAAGCCCTGCATATACTGATAACTGATATTGTTTAGTGTAATCGACGAACTCCTCAAATTCCTCGAACGACGCATCTACGACAGACGCGTCGAGCAACCCGTTGTTGACGCCACTGCCAACGGAAAGGTAAAAGCCGCATAAAAAAGAGAGAAATGTCTACTGGTCTGGTAATTGGACACCATCAATTGGACAATACTCTTTTTTTTTTCTCTCTTTTAATGAAACAACAACAAGAAGAAGAATGATGTAGAGGGCTTTTTTGGTTTGCTGTATACAGTTCTACTGATATTGTATGTTTGTGTGTATAATGTACGCCAAGGGAAAGGGCGGGGAACGGAAAGGCAGGAGGAGGCAAAGAATTAGAATAGAACATGCAAGCATTGAAGCAATAGACTCTGCACTTTTTTTTCCCCCTTCTCTCTTCTCTTTCTTCACTTGGCTTCGGATTATTTGTTCATGTTATTATAAGTACTTATATGTATTGCTATAGGAATACGATGTCAAGGTTATACCAAACATTGAATTGACATTACATGTATTAAAAAAAAATTAATTGAACGCTGATAATAACACATAAAATCTTGTTTCTAACAACAAACAACTACGTAAGTAAAAGAAATAAAATAAAAGTAAAGAAATCTCAATTGAACAGATTGTGAGTAGCAGCCATAGAAAAGTAAGCTGAAAGGGGGTATAAACAGTGTGGTTATAAGTATATATATGTACTCAAAAAGAACAGAACAGAAGAGAAAAAGGAATATGATAGACATCAACAATGATATATGATAAAAACCAGGACAGATGGGTAAGAAGGAAAAAAAAAAAGAAAAACGAGTGATCCAAAAGAAAACAAAAATACTATGCTCAACAAAAACAAAAAACGAGAAGATTGAACGAGTGATGGTCTATTGTGCAGTCGTGGTATCAAGTGCAAAGTCTTTTGGATGGTTCTGTAATGTTGTATGGCTTTCCTCTTGGGTGATGGTAGCAGTAGTAGAAGAAGTGCTAGGAGGGGTCGATTCTTTGTCAACAGGTCTAGATGAAAGGACGGCCGTAGAACCCTCTTCTTCGCCGACTTCCTCTTGCAGATCGTGCGTGTTAAGCGACGACGAGCGAGGCGGGTGGACTCCTGGAGATGGCAGGTCGGGCGCTGGCTGAAGAACTGGTTTGGACGGACCACTTGTTTCTGCTTCTTTTGTCGCTTCTGCAAAGGCAGTCTCAACGTGCAGTTTCTCCTCGATTGGCTCTACAAAGGGCTCAATCTTCTCGTCTACAATGTCGGGATTGCTAAACGTATCGACTTCCTCGATGTCTTCTTCTTCCTCCTCCATTTCATCGCCTTCTTCGATGATTTGGCTTTTGCGGGTTGCAGGCTTTGCAGCGTCCTGTGCTCCAGCGCCCTTGAGAAGTGGTGGGGATAAATTGGGCGTTGAAAAGCCGTTGGACATAGTATTACCAGTATGGAGCATTGGGCCCCTGAAAGGAGTCCGCTTGCGCCGAGCAAATACAAACCCAGAAGGAGATGACATCAACGGGCCTGGAGCCGTCTCGTTGAAAACAGAGTATATCCCGTGGTTTTCCGGCTCATTCACATCCCGCAAACCTTGGGCCGCATTCCTGACTAGCCGAATGTTGTTGGGGAATCGAGAAGCGGCCGTAGGAGTTGCAGGAAGCACCTTGACAGAGGTATGGGGCGACCGGCTTACTCTGCCCGACGCTGTGGGGGTTGACATGGTGTCGATGCTGGTCGACGAGATAGAAGAGGCCTTTGAATGGGTATGAGCGTGATGAATACTCCGAACAGACGAGATTGAAGAAGAGGTTGATTTGCGCCCGCGCAGACCAACTGAAGAGCGTCGATAGGAGGAGCCTCGCGGAGTAATAGGAGAAGGTGACAGGGAGTTGCGGTTTGTTCGAGGCTGGCGGCCGTATGAATTACGATGGTGGGCATAGGAGGTGCTGTTAGGGGCCAGGCTACTGGCATTTGAAGACCGCTTTACTTGTGTCGGCGTAACAACGGCAGAACTTGTGTTGGCAGAAGATCCTCCACCGGGTGTTTTATTTGAATCCTGGCTCTTCCCCGGGCTAGACTTGTCTACTCGGAACTTGAGAGTCTGTCCGCCGCCGCTTTTGGGGGTTCTCGGATGAGGTGACTTGGCGCGTTTTGCAGATTCAACAATCCAATGCTTGAGGGATGCCAGTTGGCTGATGAATGAGTGATTGGTACGCCGACCAGTACGACGTCTGAAGAGACCGCTTGAATGTGACGCCAGCTCTGGCTGAGAAGCACTCACATGGAGCATGCTAGGTCTCGAGCGACGGTTTTCTTTAGGCGGCGGTACTGGACGTCGTCGTGTCGAGCTCAAGGAACGGACAGAGTCTTTGTCAACGGGTCTTGGAGGCATCGCACCGCTGTCCAAAGGCAGACTGCCAGTGAACTCTTCAGGTACTTTGGGAACCTCGGGAATCGAAAAATCGGCTGTGAAACGTCAATACCAAACATTTCAATTAAGCCGTGAAGCTTAGGAACCTAGAAACTTACGGTTAGGTAAACTGCGACGATCTCTCCTGCCACGAGCTTGAAGGGTGTCGGCTGTCGTGGTACCCTCCTCATCAACCTCAACCAGAGCAGAAGATATCCGTTCCAAGCGACTGCTAGCGGCACTCAATCGTCGAATACTGCGAGCTTCAGCTTCCTTTTCCTTTCGTTTCCGTTCGCGCCTCTTCTCCTTGCGCTCCTCTTTTTCAATCAGCAGTGCCCACCAGCCGGCTAGAGCGTCGCATCTCTGCGCCAGGACATTTTCAATGACTTGATCGATATTCACTCCAGCGCTCTTCATCCGCAGCAACGTTGTTTTCTCGAGGGCGGTCGTAAAAGGTGACGGTCGTGGTCGTTCCAGAATGGCCTGTTGCTCGGTTCCGTGCTCTCCCAGAAAGGGGTGCGCCAGAATATCGGCCAATGTAGGGCGCAACAATGGCCGCTTAGAGAGTAGTTTAGTAACAAGCGATCGGGCCTCTTCTGAAAACTTGTCATTATACTTTGGGTCCTCCTTGAGGATCTTGGCTTTTGTTTCCTGGTCGTCATCATCGTCGTATGGCAGTTCTCCAGCCAGCAGGGCATATAAGATAATCCCTAAGCTCCACACATCAACTTTTTCGCCGGCATATTTCTCCCCCTTGAGCATTTCTGGAGCACTGTAGCATATAGTTCCGCAAAATGTTTGTAGATGGCTCGTCTTGCCTTCGTACTCGCGAGTAAACCCAAAATCGCATAGTTTGACGTTCTCGTTCTTATCCAATAGAATATTTTCCAGCTTCAAATCTCGGTGAACACATGACTTGCTATGTACGTAGGAAACAGCACCAACTAGCTGCGCAAAGATCCGTTGGACTTTTTCGACGGGCAGAGGGCCATTGTTCAACAGATAATTGTACAATTCGTCACCTGCGTTAAGAGATGGCGTCAGAATATTCAGCCCGTCCTCGATGTAGTGTGACATACCTGGACAGTATTCCAGGACCAACCAAACCAAATTTTCCGTAACGATGACCTCGTACAACCGGGCAATATGCGGATGCAAAAATTGTCGATGATGGTGAATCTCACGCGCAAGGTTGGAGTCTTGTTTATTCGACGATTTCAGGACAACCTGCAGAAAACTGCGTCAGCAACCTTACAGTCATTCTTAGCAAAGTATCACAAACCTTGGAATTGTTGGTGAGCTTGTGCGTTGCGAGGTAGACCTTGCCAAAGGAACCTTTTCCCACCAGCCTTCCGAGAGCGTAATTCCCTACATTTCGGAGTTCTGGTGCTGAGAATTCTCTGGAAGGGCGTTAGAAAGGGAAAAAGTAGGATGAGAAATTTCGTTTAGAGAGGCATACTGGAGTAATTCATTGTAGGAGCTGGCAAGCTGTTTCATCACGCATCCATCAGTTCTGATTCAAGGGCCAAGCAGCCGGGGAATAAAAAACAAGCCAGGAATCATAACCCAAAACTCACCTTTTCCTTCTGGGTCAGGGCCTCTGCTCTCGTCCTGGCCGGCTGCATGTGTCGGGATTGTAAATGTAGCGTGCGCACGACAAGTTGCCTCGAGGGGAGCCCGGTACGGGTTTGCTAGTATTTCCAATGTGTTTACCACTCCGAGGCAGCCAGCTGTCTTCACACACGTGCCATTCGGATACGTCTTTTTATGCGGAGGTGATGCGGATATCGTCAAGGCCGATGGTGATGATGATGCTGACAAAAAATTTCGCAGGTTGGGGCGAGAGTGGCAAGGATATTGCGCCGTGCAGTGGAAGGATATATGCCAAGGAGCCGGAGATGGAGATTGAGCGAAATGAGCGAATTGGGGAAAAATGGAAAGAAAGATGATGACCGCGGGCGTGAATCAAAGAAGCAGGAGCATTTCCGGACACATCCAGCAGGGATTCTCGGGGCTGATGGTCGAAGGAGGGGAGGATCGGCGACGGAGGAAATCAGGGCGATTTGGCACAACGCAGCAGTCGGAGTGAATTTCAACAGGTCCCAATAGGGTCGGGCGAACGCGTTGGACGGCGATGGATAGCTGGGGAATGACGGAGACTGGTTTGCGAGCCCTTTGTAATGCGACGGTGAAGCAATCGAAAAGTAAGTAAGTGGGCGATCAGATCCAAAGTTAAAGGTGCAGAAGGAAGGCGTTCGCTCCTCCGTCGGAGTCGGCGGTGCGGGAGCGTGCCTGGAAACGTGGGCCTTCCCCATGCGGCTAGGCGCAACGGTACTCTATTTATATTTATACTGTACAATAGTATATTTTTACACTATATTCTCCTTATCATTTTGCATGCCTATTTCTATTCTCTTAGTATCTATAGTTCTACCACCATGGCAGAGACTCTAGGCTCCGCGAAAGATTTGCTCCAGTGCACAATGTTGCATCTGCAGCTTCAAGTCCAGGCTCATTGATCAGGGCAAGACTGATCATGCCCAGGTAGGCGTGGTAAAGATCTATTTTGGTCAGGAATGAAACAAAGTCTGGAGGAGGTTGACTATCTTACCTGGAGGCTCACCTACAGACTTTCCGAAGCCTCCAATTATATGTTGCGTCTTTTCGAGGAGGTACCGACGGAGACTGGTTGCGTTGATAACGGGCAACTGTTGTATGATCTAGGATGGAATCAGCAAGAAGAAAATTGAATAACAAACAGATAAGTGCTCACATCTAGAGCCCCTGTGACCCAGAAACAATAGCATGTATCTGCTATTTTGTTAGAGCGGCCGCTGAAGCCTGCCCAAGCCAAAGAGTCGGCATTTGGTGGTAAGAGATCTGGTAAGTATTCGAGTTTTTCATTCAAAGAAAGGGTTTCCATTGCCTGATTTGCCTCTTGAACAGGATTGGTTGTTGACTCTGGGCGTTCTGAACCGCCGTGTTCCTCTTCAGCTTCGTCGTCGTCGTCCTCCTCCTCTTCTTCTAATTCCGTGGTCTGCCTCGAGACAAGAAAACTGAGAAGAGCGTTGAATTTTTCGCTCTGTGGCCGTAACAATTCCGTTTCTTGAATATCTCCACCCGTTCTCTTCAAGAAAGATAAAGCTCCAACTCCGCAATAGGTATGGCCCGCTGTTGAAAAATGGTCAGATATATAGTTTGTTACAGACAAGGTGGTAGTAGTTACCGTGAGCTTCACAGAAACATGATTCTGCCAAACCACCTTCATACGACTGCTCGACTTCACTATGAGTCTTGCTCCACAAAATAACGGAGGGTAGGATATATCGCACCTGGGAAGATTGAATAAAAGACACCAATTTTGCCGCATCGATATCTTCAACACCCGGCACATCGCTCTGGTGCGGACCGCGAAGCAAATACCTGATTCCGGCAGCACAATAGCAAAACCTCAAATCACTTCCCCCCTCAATCTCATCATCCACTCCAAGAGTCTCTCCAAAGCTGCCATTCTCTCGCTGCAGCTTCCGCAACCAAACCAAACAGCCTTTCCGATTTAGCCGCGAGAAATCATCACCCAACAGAAGCAAAGTCTCCAACGCCAGAAACGTAGAAGGCACATTTGCCGGATCCCAGGCTTCGTTGGCGCGAGTGCGTTTCTCATCTCCGAATATGGTACCTGTGAAGCCGCGAATGCCCCCGGATGGGTGCTGGCAATGATACAGCCAGTCGATGTAGCGCTGCCGCTCCTCGGGGGTAGTGCTGGTCTTGAGCACGCCGAGGAGATCGAGGCCGGCAATGATGAAGAATGCGAGAAGAATACGGCCTGAGTCACCGGATGTGTATTGATGAGGCAGTAGGGTGCGCAGACAGCGCAAAAAGTATTTGATATGTCGCTCCTTTGTGAACTCGGCGGCTGCCATTGTGACGCTACCTCTGCCGGGTCGGCAGAACGTTGTTCTGTCAGTAGATGCTGGTAAGTGCTATGCAGTTAATGCCAGGGGCTTTTTGGTTTGTGTTTAGAGAGCTTGTGCGTCTACTGGTGGAGGTTGACTGGTTTTCATTGTTATTGCTGCAGATTTGCGGATGCATCCAAGCCCCGCACTGCGGAGCCAATCTTCGCCCACGAGAGCGACATCAGATTAAAGGCTGTATAGGTAAAAGAACATGACCAATATTAAGTTAAAAATTTACTAATGACAGATGTTAATATGAGGGCAAGAATTTTTAACACGTGCTGCTCCTCTGTCTCTATCTCTATTCTGGCGTCTGTTAATAGGGGGAAAAATAAATTTTTGAAAAAAAAAAAAACACAAATGGATACTATCAGCAATGCACATACAGCGCATTGAAACCATCAATTGATCAATTAATACTAATCACTAACAGTGAAAGGCAAACAAATGCCAACCCGTACTCATTCCACACGATTTGCCAATGAGACAGACCCTAATGGATCTAAAACCCCAGGTGCCAAACAATTCAAGCAAGGCTCTTCGACTTAATAAAACATTATTTTAGATAGCTTTGAGTAACTTATTATCAATTGATCACTATATATACAAAATTCACTAACGAGTTCCAAACTTCTCATATATGATCGTATGATTTCTTATAGCATTATGAAGACAAAAAAATCATCTCGTCGTTTTCATTTCAACGTCCTCAAGCAAGACACATGGCTGCAAACACAGCAGCCGCCATAACACCAGCTGTGACGCGGCCATCAGCCTTGCTAAAGGATGTAGCGGCATTGGTACCAGATGGCGAGGCAGCAGTGGCAGAGCTGCTGCCAGTCGTCGAGCTGGCACCAGTTGAGGTGCCGGTGGCCGTGGCAGTGGCAGCAGTCTGGCTTCCACCAGCCGATGAGGTCTGGCTGCCACCAGTGGCACTGGCGGTCGAAGAGCAAACGGCGGAGGTGGGTAAGTTGGTCACACCGGCACCAGCGCAAATCTTGTCGGCGTACTTGATCGTGGCTGTTTGTGAGGGAAAAAAAGAAGGCGAATTAGTATGATTGATAGGGATTCGTCACGGGATATGAAGCACGGCTTACTTTCTTGATCCTCGGCATTGCAAGACTTGGCGACACAGCAAGAGACACCGGTGATAAAAGACTGCGCGTTGCAGATACACTTGACGTCGATGCCGCAGTCGCTCGGGATGGAGTTGGTGGCGCAGGATATCTGGCAGACAGACAAATTATTAGGATCAGAGTCCAGAGAGGGCTTTGAATCACTTTACCGCGCAACTGGGCAGTCCGCTCAGAGACTGCGATGCGGCACTAGCAGTGAAAGCTGCAATAGCAAAGGCCACGGCGGTGAACTTCATGTTGGCGAGAGGTATAGCTCTGAAAAAGGCGATTCGACAGCGTCGAGAACGGGGAAAGCTTGTTGATTATTCAATAATGAAGCAATGAATAGTGAGTGGTGACGATGACAAGATTGAGCCCCAGAGCGGACGGGGCAGGCGCTCCATAATAAAAGTTGGGGTTGCAGTTGCTGCCTCCGAATTCAGGCATCCAATTTAGCCCGTAACATGGGTTTATGTGTTTCCAATCGGTTTCATGTGCGCCTCCCTCCCTGCTTACTGTTACCGCGAGTCATACTGCGCAGGCAACCATATTCCTCTGTCGATCAATCTGTTCTGCTCTACAACACATAATATAATACATGATACTATTCGTACGCCGTGAACGTTAATCTGTACGACAGCAATAACAGAAGCCAGCAAGCAGGGCCACTCACTATGACGACAGGGCGGCTGGCGGGAGAATGGAGGACCCAATGAGCAGCCGCAGAGCGCAAGCAGCGGGCCACTGCGGAGATGGCCCCCGTGCTTCAGCCACTCACGGCGCGGAATGCGCCCCGCAGTATCCACGTTTGGCATTATGCGCGTTCTATTGGTCCATGTTGACCGGACAGCCAATCACAGGCCGCCTTAGGGAATCCATCTGAATTTAGCGTGCTACCGCCTACAAATTGTACATTGGTTGCTGGAGGGCAATAGTCACACTGTGAAATTGTGAATACGTACCAGTAGCTGCAGGATAAACTCAGACACTAGTGCCACTCTAATGAACCCTGCATCTCTTCGGTAGTGGTACTCTTGTACTACCTGATTAAATAGTATATACGTATTACGATGTATGGTGAACGTGAACGCCCCACACCACTACCCAGAACCTCGGCCCCGCTAGCCCCAAGTCTCCGTAATTAAGCCTTGTTTCGTCCGTCGCATCCTCAACCTCACACCTGTCCCAAACTGGCCATCGCGTTGGCTTTCTTCACGTCCAACCAAGGGCTAGGATCTTGGCCTCGACCTTTAACACTTTCAGACTATCGCAAACCTGTCATTTCTACTAAGACATGTTTAATGATTAGACATCATCCTGGATTGCGTCAACGGCCCTGCGTCTCCTTCCCCGTAAACCCATCGGACTTGCCCCGTAGAAGCCTTGAAAATGGCTCTCGGGGTGCTGGAGGACACAAAGCTAGCAAATGTTCCTGGTGGGTTGAGACTTGCCCGTTGCGCGAATGTGTCGTTTTTGTGCTGATCCACTGATGATGGCGACTATCAGGAACATCCTTCGTCTTAGAAGGTGCAGATTCCTCACAATATCATGATCACCACCGGTCAAGGCTCAAGTACGATCGCTCGGGGCCGGTTCCAATCATTCTTGTTCCACAGCCCAGCGATGACCCATATGATCCGTTGGTATGCGTCAATTGAACCTCGCTCTACCCCTCGAAGCAACTTTCTAATACATAGCACTCACAGAATTGGCCATTATGGAGACGCGATCTGATCCTCGCGATTCTATCTTTTGTCGCAGTGCTGTGTGCAACCATGAGCCCAATATTGGCTGCCAATACTGTCACTGTCGCCCTTTACTACTCGAAAAATTTCACAGATGTCGCCTTGCTGACCGGTTACCACTTACTTGGTGTCGGCCTGGCCGGTATTCTTTGCGTTCCGACCGCGAGAGTATGGGGTAAGCGTCATCTATTTATCGTCGGAAATGTCTTGATGATTATCAGCTGTGCCTGGGCCGGAGGTAGTTCGAGTAACTATCGCAGCTTGACCGCAGCCCGAGTATTCCAAGGGTTTGCCCTAGCTCCATTTGAAGCCCTGGTGAATACTTGTGTGGGTGATTTGTACTTTGTGCATGTTAGTTTATGTCTCGCGACTCTTTGTTTTAATACTGACGGAGATCCCCAGGAGCGTGGAAAGCGCATGGCCATCTCAAACGTCGCGCTTTTTGGTGGGTCATTTCTGACGCCTGTTTTTGTTGGAAAGATAACAGCATCAATGGGGTGGCAGTGGACCTTTTACTTTGTAGCCATCTTTACTGCAGTTGCGCTGCCCTTTATGATATTTTTTGTGCCAGAAACTGCTTACCGCCGACCCGACCATCTGAATATAGACTATAATATGGACGCTATGCCTAGCTACGGTGGTGCAGGACTTCCAGATAGCGACAATTCGGATTCGCAACTGCCTCTCGATCACAACCAGCGACAATCGGGTGAAAAGGAGGCCCCCACTGTGTACCGAGAGTACTCTTATTGGCAAACTGTGAAGCTTTTCAATGGCCGAAAAACGGACGAAAACTTCTTGAAACTTCTGCTGCGGCCTTTTCCGCTATTCTTGCACCCGGGAATTCTCTGGGTATGACGCTGACTGATTAATTGTACTAGAGTACTTCTAACGAATTCCAGGCTTGTCTGACACAAGGTGTCCTCATCGGCTGGACAGTGTTTATTGGAGTCGTGTTAGCTGCCGTGTTCATGGGCCCTCCGTTGTGGTTCGACGAAGTAAAGACGGGATACATGTACACCTCCGCTTTCATTGGATCAATCATCGGCCTGATCTTGTCTGGCCTCTTGACCGACTGGATTAACCGGGGAATGATCAAACTGAACAAAGGTACATACGAGCCCGAGTTTCGTATTATCCTCGTCTTTTTCCAGTTACTGTTCAGCGGAATCGGGCTTTATGGGTTTGGCATCACAGCCAACGACGTACCGCGATATGGCTGGCTGATTCCGGATGTTTTCTTTGCGTTTGTTATTATCGGGATGGTGATGGGTGCTGTTTCTAGTGCTCTGTATATTGTCGATGCACATCGTAAGTACCCCGGACTGCTCATTCTCCGCTCATTTCTGACTCTTTGGTGCCAGGTCAAATTGCTGTTGAAGCATTCACGTGCATGCTCATCTTCAAGAACATCTTCAGTTTCGTCCTCACCTTCTTTGCATACAACTGGCTGGTGGTCAAGAACGGCTCGCGCGTGCCTTTTCTGGCCATTGGCTCTATCCAAATGGGTGTCTGTCTGCTAGCCATCCCGATGTGTAAGTTTGCTTTCCGTACTCTGTTTCAATTTGTATGAAAGTGTGCTGATTTAGACCAGATATATTTGGAAAACGAAACCGTTCCTTTTTCACGCGTTATGATATTTTGAAAATCCTGCATCTTTGGTGATACGATTGATGTATGAGAATTAGACCGAAGACTATTTCTGCACTATTTAATGTTTGATGTACTATTTCATTTTGATCTCGTTACTCCATATCTAGCGATGAATACAAGATTAAATGATGACATACCTTGAATGCATTAGTCCTCATTTAAGTTCCACATGTGGACGCATCTTGACTGGTGGCTAGGGCAAGCGCGCCCTAAGGAGTTCGTCCAAAAGAGGTCGGCACCTTATCCGGTTAGTTTTAGTGGGGCGATTCCGGGCCAATCCTGTGCAACACGAGATGAAGTTACCCAATAGCAGCGCAACGCAGTGCATAAGGTTTCTTGTGGCTGGCTTGCACCGCCTCACCAAGGGGCGCCACGCACTCCACTTTGGGGAAAGCGCCAAGCTCCGGGCTTCCTTTCCTGGGCGCCTTTTGTCCCCAAAGCAGTTAGCTCATGATGATCGCAGCCACCGCCCACTTTGCCCTAACCAAAAGATGCCAAAATCCTCGCTGACTGAAGTCTGAGACTCGATCGGGCCTAGCCTGGCGAAGCCGCCCCGTCGACGTCACCATCGCCAAAACCGACCTTGACTTCCACTGCTCAGCGGAGCTTCCGGGGCGTTCTTTAAACTCGCCCTTGGGGCCTCGACCTTTCTTTTCCCTATCTTCTTATCTATGGTCGTCATCCTCTCTGCATACGCAGCTGAGCTTATTCGAGCTCTCCTCGATCTCGCGCGTTATATTTCTTAAATTTCAATTGAAATGGCCGCCGTCCGGAGCAATGCGGCTGGCCCAGCCCCGAAGCTGGCTGATCACGGTATGCCCAACCCATTGCACTATGGATTTTTTCCCTCCCATCTGTCTTTTCGAATGACCTCAACTAAGATATATAATTTTCCGATTTAGCCGCGACTGCAGCTCTCTATGCGACCGACCCCGAACGGCGGCGGGCCGCCGAGGAGGCGCTCGAAGCGGAACGTCGTCGCAATGACTGTAAGTCAACCTTGCGATATCATGCTACAAAGCACAGTGCCTAATCTCATTTCGTTTATATCTCTAGCGACCCCTCTCCCCGCCGGTCTCACTCTTGCCAATGCTAGCGCCGCAGCCAGTCTTGCGCATGCCAGACAAAAACCCATGGAGACTTGGAAGCCCGCAAGGCAACCGCATGCCGAACGAGCCGCTCTTTTCGCCAAGAATTATCAGATACCAGAACCGTCGCCGCCGCCGAAGATCAACCCAGACGTTTACAAGGCAGCGCTGTTAGCCGCGCAGGATCGTGTTGCGAGCCCCGCGGCCCCTCCACCGGCCGCCGGCGACCTGCGAACCCAGCAGTCGGCTGCTAGTCATTTGATGTCCAATGGAACAACTGGCCGTGGCGGTGGTGCACGCCGGACGACTGTGGTGGCTATACACCCTGGCGCGTTGAACGCGGCTAGCGGCGCTGTGTCCCGTCGTCGTCCAAGAACCGAGTCTGCTCCAGTCAAGCCGGTGTTTCATCAGGATGCTGCGTATGCTCTCACTGCTGCGACTCTATCTCACCAGGCCAGCCGAGCCCCAGATGATGTGTTGAACAACCTCGACCCGTCAATTGAAGCCGCCCGGATACATCACATTGCCAAGTCGAATGCCCAGCTATACACGGCTACGCCACCAGTGGGGATTGAAGTAGAAGAGCAAAAGCACCGGGATACCCTCAGGGCTGCTGCCATTTCAATGGCAAAGGACATGTATGCCACCGCTGCTGCCAAGGGTGAAGCCGAAACCGGTGATACCGCTGGCTCTACTACTTTCCATCGACAGCCGCGTGACTCGCATCGCTTCTCCCAGTCTCAGTTCTCTTGGATTTCCGGTGACGAACAACCCGTGGCTCGCCAACCTGCAAATGTCCATGAGGCAGCCCAGAAAATTGCAGCTGAAAAGCTTGCCAAGATGAAACAAAATGAATTGAGCAACCAGCAAAACTACTATGGGGTTGCCCCTCGACCCCGTCCAACCTTGAGTCGCCGACTGAAAAGGAGAACATCAAGCGACGGAGACGTCTCTGCGGTGGATTGGGAAAGGTCCGAGCAGATTAGGAACCAGATGTCATCCTTACGGACTCGTCTAAATGAAATAGACGAGAAAAAGAACAAAGATCGGTCTAACTTGATGGAAATTGCCCAGAAGAATGTTAACGCCAGAATACACGACATGGACGAAATGGTCTACGCTCGTACTGGCAAGCCCTCCCCAAACATGCAACGTGAATGGGAGAAAAAGGCACTTGAACGTGCCGAGGCAGAGAGCAGTACCCGCATGGCCAACTTTGGACGGATTTCCGTGGGTGGCCAGAAATACATGGATGAAACAGAGGTCGAAGCCATTGCGCGAGCTCGCATTGAACCGACCTTGAACGAAATTAACGACCGGATTGAAGAAAAACGAGCCAAGGAGATTGAAGACCGACTGGATCGGGAAAGGTTGCAGAGACTTTCGCAACTGGGTTTCATAGGAAAGCCTGCTCCTGTGTCAGCAGAAAAGGAGCAGAAGGGTTAGTTCACTCTGTTACTGATATCGTTTAATTGTTACTGACAAACAAATAGCCACGCTTGATCAAGAGCGTCTAGAAAGAAAGCGCTCTAGGAAAGGGGGTGGGGGCTTCATGGCCCGTACATCGAGAGTTTTCTCCCTCGGGCGAAGACCGACAGTAAAGGAGGGAGAGCCAAAGGAGGGCACAAGAGAGGATACAGCAAACGTCAACGGAACTGCTCCGGAATCCGAGGACCGCCCTGTCACTCCAGCCGCACAACGTGCCGACACCCATGAAACCGCCTTGTCTCCTTCTGAAGAGCCAGAGCGTGCGGCGACAGGCACAGGGTTTGCTGTGCAGCCTCCACGAGATGACGATGTTGGTACGGGCAGCAGGACAGCAACAGACCCTACCGTCACGAGTCACGAGTCGCCAAAATCGCAATCCAAACTGAAATCATGGCTCAAGTCCAAAGTGAACCGTCGAGGTAGCAAGCAACCGACGGCAGGGGCAGTCACTGAAGCAGAAACCCAAGACCAAGATACCGGTTCTAGAGAGAATATCACAGCCGGTGATAACTCGCGCTCTGCTCCGCTGTCGTCTAACCCAGTCACAGAACAAGATATTGCGTCCAGTGTACGGTCCGGCGACCAAGATCCTATCCGACAATGGAGCACATCCACAAAGGGTTCAGCACCAGAAAAGACAACAACCGACAACCGACGAGGCCGATTACGCATGAATATCAAGGGCATGATCTTCAGAAATACCCCCTCGGAGGTTGGCGAATCCCCCTTGTCATCACCCACCACTCCGACTGCAGCCTCTGGGACTGTAGGCACAGCAGCACTCGCACGTCCAGGCACTGCGCGTTTGAACACGATAGAACGAATCGAGCTGCGCGATAGCTTCACTGAGGACTCTTTACCGGCGCCGCCAAACCTGTTCACCAATCCCAAGCGAGCGAGCGTGGGTTCGTCAGCCAGAGATTCCAAGTTTTCCGAAGATCTTTGATATTTATTTATTTATTTATTTCCCCTTATTTATTTTCCTTAAATGAGTCGCGAGAAATGATGTTAACCGATGTGATGTGATACTGTTTATGTGTTCTTTATTTTAGTTTCTATTTATTTCATACTTGCTTTATATTCTGCCTGTTTGCAGATCCCATAATATATTTGCTTATACATATACTCAATATTTTGGGTGGGATATTGTTTCAATGTTGTTACTGGTTTTTATTATCAACAATTATATTTTGTCTCTATCTTACTTGATTTGTTACGTGGAAGAAAAAGGATAAAAACAAGAAGAGGAAAAGGGGAAGTCCAAGAGCCAGCGAGACTGGCGTATTTGGTTTCACTGTTGGGTTCAATGTTTATTTTTTTTATTGGTGTTATATAAATAATTGGAATAATTTTAATATCAAAAAGTTAATTTTGTTGAATGCTACATGTAGTACGTGTATTGATTGATTGATTTCTTTGTCTCAATTATTATATTGACTATGTAGTGCGGTGGACGGTAGCCGGAAAAGGAAGATGAAGACTTACAAGTACATATCAATTCTTAGCAATGCGGTTTTTTTGTTGGATCAATGATTAATTACATGGCCCATTTGAGGGCTTGAGTCAATACTAAATTTTACCTGTATCTAAAATTTAAAAAAAAAGAGAGAGAGAGAGAGAGAGAGAGAGAAAACCAGGCAGTATATTTCCTTGCGTTGAAATTAGGTCAATTCTAAGGGGGCTAACATCCTGAAAACGTTCGATGCCATCAATGTTTTGCGGTTGGAAACTTGTTATATAAATCAACACGTACATAATTACTGTTGCAAATGTTGCTGTTAACAAGTGTGGTGATATTTTACTATATATTAAATGTAAATAATTGTGAACAGCTTACCAGGTGCAGAAAGAACAAATTTTTACCATAAAAAAGCACACTAATTATACAATACACGTAATAACTAAACTTATAGCCGAGTTAACGGTGGTGGTCATATCCCGGTCTCAGAAGCTCAAGGCCCTTGTGATTTTTCGTCTTGCTGCTTCTTGCATAGTGCTCCTGTCGTTCGACCAGCCCATATTGATGACATGTAATCAAACAAGACTAAGTTTTGGTCTTCGCTATATACTTGGGTTTCGTTTTCATTATCTGCCAAGTTCAATACCTGCTCTTCACTGGGCTTTAATGACTCTTCCAGTACTTCATCTGGAATTAGATGGCGCAATGTGGCCAAGATGTGCTGGCTTTCATCTTTCAAAGCTTTACTTTCCTCTGGATCTTCTGTTTGGAGGAGTAGACAGAGGCGGTATTTAGCTCGAGCAATATGTTCAGGGGCCCATTTAGTGATGCTTGCGCGTGAGAGCGCGGAGCGTAGGATAGAGCTGGAGAAAGATTTGAATGTCAGTTTGACTTTTGTACGGACCTTATAACATTGACTTGTGGTGGGGGAAAAAGAAAGAAAGAAAAGAAGGAGAGAGATAGAAAAGAATTAGCATACATGGCCTGGTCTCCTTGTCCCATTTTTTGAAATGTCACTGCAACAATATATTGGCTATCCAATGTCTCTGGGTTAGTTGGACCGAGAGTCTTCTCGCGATCTTGTAAAATGTCCTGATGGACCTGCAGAGCCTTCCAAGTCTCGCCACTGATCAGATAATGACATCCGAGAGTAAAGCGATACATGAACCCATGTTGGCTTGTGGGACTGATCAAAGAACCACAGAGGTCCAAAGCTCTCTTAGCAGCTTTTATGGCATCAAAACGCTGTCCACGACTCATCAGAACATAGGAGCTATTATGATAGTACTTTGCATATTGAAACGGTAGCTTTTCTTCCGTCGCTTCTTGGCTTTTGTACCACTGAAAGCATTGTTCACATATTTCACCCGCTTCTTCAAAACGTTCGGATTGGAGCAAAGCCCATCCCAGGTCCATTTTAGCTATCCAGTAGATAAAGACACTGTCTTGCCCAGTAATTTGGCTTGAAGCACCGGCATTGTTCAACTTGATTCCATTATCCGTAGATGGTAGCATCTGCCTTCTTACCTCGAGCGCTTTTCTCAGGTACCCAACCCCTTGAGCGCGGAAGGTGATCCCATTGAAATGCATCATAAGCCCAATTGGTGTATAGAGGTCCGCTCGAAACCCATCAGTAACTGGGAAATCAATGCGATCAAGTATCTTCTCAGCCGCTTGCAATAGTTTAGGGCCTTCCAAATTCATACTTCGTTCCCACATGTACTGCCCGGCTCCCTGTAGCAAGACGGCAAACTTAAACGATCCAGAAATTGGCGGGTCTGAGCCCTCAAAAATGTTGTACAAGCTTAGTACATGTGGTAAACACTCGTCCCACACTGCCCAATGTTCCGGTGCTGGTAGGTAAAATTTGGAACGATCTGGAATCGTATTTTGAATGACATCGAGGACATGTTCAAATATTTTTTGTCGCGCCGTTGCGTCAGAGTCGAGTCGGTGCAAGACATTCATTTGTAGAGACCGGTGAAGAGAATATGTCACTTTCGCTCCTTGTTCCCTTGGTGTGTTTTGCTCAAGAAGACGGCGAGCAAGAAGACCTCGTAATGCCTCTACGAAACTAGAAAATAGTATATCTAGTTAGACCAAAAAAAAAAGGAAGAAGAAGAGGAAGAAACAGAAAAAAAGAAAAAGGGAGAAAGGGAAAGAGAAGAGAGAAAAGAAAAGAGAATAAAGAGAAAACCATGGTGTAGATACCTAAAATCCGCTTCTTCGGTAGCAAATCCATCCGGATTTGAGTGATTCGTCTTCTGAAGCAGAAAATGTCGACCTATCTGGGTAGGATTGAAAAAAGAAATTATAAAAAGCAGATTTTGAGAAGATTCGCTGAGCTCGCTGAGAGCTAGATCGTGCACCGCCCCTAATGTCTTGCCATAGTCCCACGCATATGTTGGCTGATTAGACTCCTAGATTTTTAAAGAGTGGTCCCGTGTCTTGATCATGTTAACAAAGTCAAACAGCGTCAAGCGAGCTTGAGTGATATACCCAGCAACATGTGCTAGGCCAAGTGGTAGCCCTGCCACCATTGTAGAAATAGTCTCTGCCTCTTGATTGTGGGAGTCGTCCCATCCGTGTAGGCGGCAGTCTGGGTGGCTTTGGAGAAACTTTAGAAGTAAAGCAGCGCCTTCTTGCTGGTTTAATGGCAGCAGATGCACATTCAAGCGTCCTTCACTACTTCCTATGTGTAGAAACTCCGATCTTTGCGTTGTCACAATGATTGAAATTTGAGGGTTCGCCGGCCAGTATGCGAGGATGGTTCTCAGGTTCTCGGCATTATCGAATATTATAAGACATCTTTGATCTGGTTACGTAGAAAATTAGTATTTTGTTTCGACCATATGATGATATTTTCCAGAATTTCCAACGTGGTTATTTCTCACCCGTTTCATTTAGCCATCGACGAACCATTTCTATCACTCGTGATTGATCTTGTAGTTGGGCAATATCTTTCGGCAATTTATCTTGAGCTATTTGGGCGAATGCTTTTGCCAGCTCATTTCCGCTGCTAGCTTGAAGCCAGAAGATATTGTGAAAGTGGTCGCGTGCCTGGTAAGCGAACTCGAGTGCTGTATGTGTCTTTCCAAGCCCGCCAATGCCATGTATGATACAGTAAAGAAGAATTAGTGGATGCCGATCACATAGATGACTGATCATATTATCCAAGAAATTTTGGCGACCAGTGAAGTAAATATTTTTGGGGCTGACATTGCCGAAAACCTTCTTTGCAGATTTGACCGTGATCTCGGTATGTGGTAAACTCTGTTGAAGATATCTCGCCCCTTGCAATAATTCCTGGCGGTATAGATGTTCCCACTCGACAAGGAATTGTTCAACATAGGCGTCTATCTTTTTCTTTGACTTCTCGAAAGACTGGTCAACAACACTCCATGATATTCGAATGAGATTATCTAGAAAATTCCTAGTCAGTACATTGAACCTTGCCACACACACACACACACACACACACACAAAAAAGGTCATACGCGCAACGTACAGAGTGGCCATTTCTTAAGTACAATAACGGCATCAATACAGAATGACGTATACTCGTCATATAATCCTTTCATTGGCTCTTTAAGCTCATCGTTGGTTGGGTAATATTGAAGCGCATTCTGCATGCGTGCCAGCGGTCTTGTAAGGTCACGCAACATATTTGAAATGGTGTCGAGAATCCGAATAAACTTAGTGGCACACTAGAAATTAATTTGCATCAGAATAACGGTGCATAAACCTTCTTTCTCAGCAACAATGGCCTTTCCTTACCACTATCAAAATCTGGGTCCCGCCCCAGACCAGAGCCGCAACCTGAGGATTGGATTGTACCATCGTGCTGACACACCTCGAGAAAGAGTCTAGATGAGCTAAATATGGTTCAAATGCTAGCAGATGCTTAGAAACGGACTTTTCTCCATATTGATCGCTAAGCTGTTTGACACACGCCTGGAAACCGCTTAGATTTGAATCCAGCTGTGGTATCAGATCTCGATAACGACGGCCTTTTAAGCGCCCCTTCTGGGACGCCCAGCTTCGTTGCCACATTTCATCTGACATGTCTGGACTGGAATGGGAAGAGGAAAACAGAAATATTCAGTACATGAATTCCATACAAGCAGCGATGCTTTGCGCTTCTACTTGTATCGTGAACAATCTCTTCAGAGGGCATGGCAAGCTTTATAAAGTGCACCAATTTATGGTGCTCAAAGGACCGGTTAGCAGTATCTAAGCCATCCAGTAACACTAAATTGGCTTCCAACCCGTAGCTGTCTGCATCCTTGGGCACCATGAGGTCTCGTGTAACCATTCTCCCCTTAATTATACCCTACTCTCAAGGGAAAAGCACCCGAAGAGTTTTTTCTGTCCATCATGGAACTTACAAGTTCATATTACGGTGAAATATTTATTTGGCTCGACAGTAAAGCATGAATACATACAAATGGAATAATTGAAAAACGAAATGGGAGCATTGGTCGCCTGGGGAATGTAGCTATTTTTCAATGCTAGTTTACTAAAAGGACAGACTAATACTATGCCAAATTTCAAGAAAACACAAATGCACGAACTTCGATACTTTGCCTACTGCAGCTATTTGCGATTTCACGATCTTGTAGAAAAGAAGAGTGCGGGCAATCTAATTCGTATAAGCTGCAAGACCAACGATCAATTTTTGAGGACTTACTTCTCGCGGGAACATCCAAAGTGTCAAACTGTTTTATTAGCAGTACTTCGTCATTGTTTTGCTCATTCATAAAGTACCACTTCATTTTGTCGTGGTACATGGCATAAAGGGAAACGCCTGCGTAAGCCTGGCGAACCTGGTCGGTCACCAATAGCTTCTCAGTGTCCATCGTGGTCGAATCGCACACTGCAAGCGGCCAATTTTTCACCGGGCCATTTATTGGACGCCAAAGACTTGCCGGGGTTAGTTGGTTCAAATTGCAATGACATTTGAGCGATTGGCGATTGCCAACGGGGCTGTCTGACAATCAGGTGGCGGAGTCTCTTACTTGACAACTCTAACCCGCGCACTCGAGCTGAGCGTTTCATTCATTTTGTCTCCCAACTTTTTCTCCAGACGAGTTAACACTCCTTCAGGAGCTTGGTCTAAATGTTCAATTTGGTTATTCGATGAACTTTTACCAATGCTAGTCTAGTAAACTCACCAACATGAACAAAGCGTGCTGGAGGCAGCCGGGTTGTAGGATCGTTCAAGTTAATGCTTGCTCCGTTGGAATTTAGTGAATCTGTATCACGCAACTTTTATTTCCATGAGCATGATTTTTCTTCAGGCAAATAGCCCAAATATATAGAGACTTACTCTCCAATCGAAGAAGACAACTTGGCAAACATCATCAAGATGATCCCGGAGGATATTCTCACATTCATCAAAGTAGCGGGTTTCAACCAGAGACTTATTTTTGAGGTCCACGGGAGAAAGTCCTGAGGCGTGTGAGATGTATTGAAACCCATGCTCATCCAATAAGAATTTAGACTCCTGTCCCCGGACATCCTCCACCTCTTGACGAGGCCCGTCATGGAAAATTAGATTTGAGCTGCGAGCATCTGGATATTCCTCTGGTAAAGCTGACAAGATTTGATATGGTCGTTCAGTTTTGTAAAGGTCCTGCCATTCGACATACTTGAACATGGCCAGTTCCTTCATTGTCAAACTTGTTAGGGCTTCTTTGTGCTTAGGTTATTTAGCAGGCGTTGTAAATGAAACGTCTAAGAAAAAGGTTGTATAATCTATTTCTAGCTTTATTATGTTTTTTTTCCTTTTCAAATTTAGTCTAGTCTTATGACTTGTTAAAAAGGCGGGGTTAACGGAATATTTCAATTATTACCCAGCCTCGTCGATCGTCGGAAAGGCGAATCGTGAATCGTGCTTGGCATACGCTTGTTTTATCCAATATAACCAGAGAATTTATGCCCAAGAAGACTCGGATTCCACTAAAGAGTCAGGCTTTTTTTTTTTTCAGCCTTGATAACAGCGACTGATGGTCTACTTCAATCGAAGACGACGCACAGGTAAATGATCACATAGTTTTGTATGGGTGAAGTGAAAAGAACGATTATGAATCGACTAAATGAAATATGCTCATTCTTCATAGACGCTTAAAGGATGTTTTAAGGGGTTAACCAAGTTATTATGACGATGACTCCCTAACAGCAATTCGGATTAAGCTATTCAATGGCATGACTACTATTAGATTAAAGACCACGTGTTGCAGAGTGTATTCCTCAGTTAAAACACCCTATCCAAAATACCGAATCTAGTGGTTTGAGCTTGACAGGCTATTGCAGACACATAGATCAGTATCTATATTCTAAACGTGAAGGGGGGGGGATCCGGTAGATACCTATAGACACTCCGAACTCTCGAAGTAGACGTCAAGCAACGGCTCCATTGTCATTTGGTCTAGCCATGTCCATCACGTTTGGGTCGGGTTTATCAAAGCGGCCGTGTGGGTTCTTTACTATTTCCTTCCATGGTTGAACGCGGCTATCATTGTGTGTGTGGGAGCGGATTTCATCGACCCATTCACACTGGGAGGATAATTTCTGAGGCATTTTGTGAAGAAAGGGTATTGTTATTTCCGTGTGTTCTTGAATATATCGATTCTCAATCAAAGGTCGGTTGGGGGTTCTGCGAAACAAATTATTGCTTAACATCTGGAGAACTAATCCATTCTTTTATAACCTATTCTTCTTATATCTTTTCCTTTTTGTTTGCTGACCACCCCCTCCTCTCCAGTTTGAATGTATTAATTCCCTGCCCAATTCCTTATCATATACCTTCAGCCTTCTCCAATTCTGTTCTTGACTGGTGGTCGGTACGCATGATCAATTATCGTGTAACAGTCGCAACCCGGTTGTCTCCAAAGCAATCCTTCTTTTTGAAGGATAATATTTGTTCGGATATTGACCAGGTTGTTGATATGTCTCATGTCATGTCACATAATTGTGGTTTTCGTGTCACATGCTGCTAGCAAGGGGTAGGGGCCGAAGCTCTTTTTGAACCGCGTCAGCCGCCCACCTTTTCGTCCCCAAGATTCTCCGTCATACACACCACACCACGCCGCAACTGACTAATTCGCTGAGATTTCATTGCCCGCAATGACAAACACTCTTGGCAGCTAGAGAGCTTTCTCGCAATACAGCTACTTCCTGTTGCGTAAGACTAATGATATATCGACCCGCGTCCTACATGTTTGTCACCTGTACTGCCATTCTTCTCTAAATCGCGAGGATGAAAGGTCCATTAGAACTTCTTCATTTGCTTAGCCCAACAATTGAGAAGATCTGTGAGTCATCTGGCACACCTGCACTGTCTCTGGGTGTGCTTCACCATGGGGACGTTTTATTCCGTGACAACTTTGGTTTTAGAGACATTGAGGCCGGCTTAAAGCCAGATTCGGATACTATTTATGGAGTTGCCTCACTGACGAAGGCCTTCACTTCGTCTCTCTTTGGAATCATGGTTGAGGAAGGAAAAATCTCATGGGACACGCCAATACATGAAATCCTTACGGATTTCCATCGGAGCGATGAAATCAATCAGGCTACATTGGTAGACGTGCTTTCTCAGTGCACTGGCATGGCACGGTCAAACCAATATTGGTGTGGAAATGACAACGGCCTTCTCCTAGACAAAGACCAAGTTGTTCCTATCGTCGATTATTTGCATCAAGTTGACCCGTTTCGTAGTGTCGGCAGCATGAATAACTGGCATTTTGCTCTGGCGGGCGAGGCTGTAGAAGCCCTCTCGGGCAAAAGTTGGGGTACCGCAGTTAAAGAAATTCTTTTGCAACCATTAAATCTCAACCGAACGATATTTTGGAACGATGATGATGACAATGTTGCAAAACCGTATGTTGCTCTCGATGACTCATCTCCATATCCCATCCCTTGGCCAGAGCAGGCCGACGGTAAAATCATGTCCTCAGCAATGGGTCTTCGAAGTTCGGTCAACGATTTACTCATCTGGTCACAGGCCCTGCTTAGAGGCCTTGTCGACCAAAGACAATCAGGCCGATCATCGACACCTGGTCTCCCACTTAAACACCTGACGAATATCATGGGCGGTTACTGTCCACTAATGTTGTCTTATCCTGGTGAAATAGGAATGGGTTTTATGCTTACCACTCTTCCCAATCCAATAGGTGCTGGGGGTGCAAATCCGGGTCTCTTGGAAAAGATGCCAAAAGTTGGCTCGGACTCTCCAGGCACTGAAATTTTGTACTACCAAGGCAGCATGGCTGGCTATACAAGCTCACTGATCCTGGTGCCCGAGTCTCAGAGCGCAGTCGTTGTTCTAGCTAATTCCATGGCCTTGAACGACGCAGCTGACTGGGTTAGCCAGGCTGTCCTAGAAGCTCTTCTCGAGACCTCCAACCCTGCCGATTATCAGTTGCTCTCTCAGCAAACTGCAGCAGCCGAGATCACCAAGTTTCCGGCGCTGAAAAAAGCACTTGAGTTGAAACGGGTCCCGGGAACCCATCCAAAGCCACTGGATAGGTATACTGGTCGGTACTACAACTCAATCAAGAATTTTTACCTCGAGGTTTATGTTGATATAGAAAGAGAAGGGCACTTGCACTTCTCATTCCAGGGACTTCGTGATCATCAGTCATGGCCACTCAAGCATTATCACCACGATACCTTTTCTTGGCTCATGTCACGCAACGAATGTGTCAAGCGTGCTCGTTTCGCTGTAGTTAGTGAGAGTCTTTACTTGTTCAAGTTTGTACCAGCACAGGATGACATGGACAGCATTATTGCCCTTCAATGGGCTCACGAAGGTGGTAATACGCAGCCCGAAACTTTTGTGAAATTAGCCCACAGCAATGCTCTTAACCAGCTGCCGATTGCTGATAGGAAGCAAATACCCATTAATATTATTGAATGACTCGGGTCAAAGGCTGAACTATTTAATGTTGGCTAGGAGGTTGTGCGGTTATACCAATTGATGTACCTTTCAAGTGATATTTCTTCCTATTTTAAACGTTGGTAGGCTACAAAAAATACGTAAAATCTCGCCAGCTGGCGTGTGTATCAATATACCGGTTTTCGCAGCAACGTTAAGTGGCCTGGTAACGAACGAACAAATAAAAATTAGTATCGTTACCATCATCTCAATAATAAATTACTGATATGTCACATCAATTTGTTTCGATACACAATATAAAACTGCGTCGCGGCACCTTTTGATGTGTTATCAAATTTCTTCAACATATCGAAAATTTGATACTAATAAACTTTGCAACCATTCCACAACCATATAATTATATCCAAAACCAAGCAATTGAAAATCTATTGTTTGACTTGATAGGCACACAAAACATAAGCTTTAATGCGCTCCTTCGTGTTTATATATCGATTTATATCGAAATCACCCTCCAGATATTGGTACATGTACATGCATGCATATGTATAGCAAACCTTGACATCTCAAGTGATACGAAAACCTTCTCCTGTGTACCTCTCAACATGTTAGCTACTAACCAAAAAGCACTTGACTGGTTAGCCCAACCTTATTGTCCAACAATTTTTTTCCTCCAAAAGGCCTCAATAACCAGTGCATACAGACTTCACTGCAGCTTCCTAACATTGAAGTGCCAGTTTACGCTGTCAACCCAACCACCCCCCTCTCTCCTCCTCTCTATACGTATCCTCAATAACCGGGTGATAAACTTTGTTGCAGTTTCTCAATGTTTAATTAGGTTACTACATTTAAAGACATACATGTATGCCTCTGCAAAAAGCCTGAACTGTTAAGTTTTATATCCTGCTGTTGAGATATATCAATTGATATATAACCTGAAAATATATAATAAATACTTTTTGTAATTAAGATTACTTAGATCAGTTAATACGTTATTACCAACAGTATATAAGAGCGAGGAATGTTCTGATCAAAGATAATCATATACTCACGCTTCCTGTTGGGCAGATGTACCCATAGATTATCTTGTTATTGTACTAGCAGATAGATCCAAACATTTTTGGGCACATATGGAGGCGAAATATCCATGTAGCACAAACAGGCCCAGTCTCGTTCTGTCTATAGAGCGTGACGTGGCGCGCGTGTCGTGGAGAATGAGGAAAAAGTAACTTGAAAAAAAAAAAGGTAAGTCGTGTGTGCGTGGTCAATTGGAACCGACAATACAGTAAAACCTGGGCTTACGGAACTAAACACCGTGTCAACATTGGAATCTCATCCGTACAAAATCCCTTACGTAAGTTAAGGCATATAAAAAGCCTATTTTGACCCACAACATACCATAGAAGTCATTGGGATAGACTTAATCAACTACATATTGACTACACCATCATAGCTAGAGTAGATTAGAAGAAAAAATCAATACAGGGAGTAGCCTTGTTAATGTAAATAGTTTTAGTAATTTACGGGGTTTAGAGACTTATATTTAAACAATCTAACCTTAGTAGGTCTAGTTTCATAAGTTCTATATGAAGATATGTATGTATTGTATACATATATCTAGAATATATATAAAACGCCCGACCTCAAGCGATACCTTTGAATAACGACTAAGTAACCGGTAAAAATTGACCCCTCATAGTCAGTTTTTACTGTACAGGAAATGTAAGGAAGCCGATTACCACTAAGTGACAGCGTGGTGACCCAAAATAGCGTTGGTACGGCCAACAAAGTCGTAATACATAATATTACCCGTATCAATAACTTTAAAAAACTTAAGCTTAATGTTTATAATAAAAATAATGTTTTTATATAAATTAATATTAAATGTCTATATAATTTCTATATAATTTCTACATAAATTGACTATGTCTGGTTACAAGCAGGTCCCCTTTATAAGCACTTCATCTCAGGTGCCCCGTTTCTTTTAAGTGCTTATATAGGAAGGATTCGCTGTATCCCCTGTTTTTGGGGGTGGCCGCGCAGACCGCTGCTCGTAACAATGCCCTAACATTATTGGTCATAAGGATGGCCAGTGCGGTGCGAAAATAAGTGGCCTGGGGCGAGGAAGACGTCAGACTCTCGCTAAATTAGTTGATGCACTGATCACTTTTGCCGCTTATTGGGGCCCAGATCGGTGTCTCCGTTCGAAGGGCGCTAGCATCCGTTCCAACAAAACGTGCTGCTGAACGCTGTCTCCGCGGGCTTGGTGGGTGTCTATTAAATTTTAAATTTAGTGGCTTGGCCGGAAAATATCCTAATATCTATTTAGCTTTCACGTAGGGTTTTACTGCGTATACCTACTCCGTATATTCTTTACATATATATTAAACTTAATCTATATTAAGATTCTTAAAGTTCAAATTAAAAGGGTCTAGATTAGTATTAGAGAGGATTAGGATAACGTACGTAGTACGTATTAGGAAGAATTAGAGTTCAAATATTAAATAGAAACATTTTTAGGGATTAGTGTAGAGTATATATAAAGTATATACGGAGATTTATATAGGACAAGTAAGATATATATAAAGAATATCAATTGATGTGGGGAGGCTCGGTAACCGGTTACCTGGTACTGAGTGCTTCGTAGAAAGTAATTCAGTGATAGTAAAGATGTCTGATTTCTTGATGCTATTGAGACAAACGATCTCTATAACAAAGAGACCATGCGCTGGTTACATAAGCTATGTATGTGACCAAAGATCATGTGTACCTATCTACCCACAGGTCCCACACTCATGTCTCGATTGCCTCTAGTAATCAATACTAGATATCTTCTATAAAGTCGATTGACAATCAAGGCATTATCACCACTATAAAACTTAAATATCATCCCTAAACCACATGTAAATGAATATATCAGATAAGCCTTATTAATAAATAAAAAAAAAATCTAGAATCCTGTAATTAATAGGTGTAAATCTAAACTCTTTATTAGACTAGATTATACAGATTATATATTACTCTAATAGCTTTATAATATACACGTATAAACCTGCTTTTAAGCCCTCTGCCTGGAACTATTACCCACCCCTCACTCACATAGTCTCTCAATAAATCCTTTAACCTAAATCCATATCTTATTTATATCAATAAAGTGCTTCAACACACTATTAGAATTAGCCTTAGTGAATATATTAGTAGGGTTATCATCTTCATAAATCTAGTAGATCTTGTTAATCTCATATCTCTTATATGACTGATAAAGTGTCATAAGGTTAATTATAAGGCGTTTTTCCTTGATGGTACTGAGCTTAATAAGACATTTATATAAGAAGTACGAATTGGTATATATAATAGTTAGGATCTATAGTAAATTAAGGTGGTTGGTAATTATCTTGATCGTGCTAGCTAATATCACTCTATAGTTAAATCTGGTCGATAATCTATATATCTTAGATATAAATACGCTTTTTATCACTCTTTTATACTTAGAAAATGCCTAATAGATTATATTACTAATAACAGTAAATTAGCCTTTCTTAAAGATCTTATTAATTATAGTGATTAAGAATCTAATTTATGATAATAAGTCCTGGTTATTTATAAATAATTCATTAGTAAAGATTATAATCTTAGTTTTAAATAAATTAAGTAGTATATATATTAAGCTTCTATCTAGGTTTTCTATTTACTATACTAAATACTTATTAAGTATCTTATAATTATCTTTAGATCAGTCTTTTTCCTACAGTTAAGCAGCTACTGTTAGATTATATAATACTTCTGATTAGTAAATTAAGGCTAGGTACACTCCTCATGCCTATTATTTAATATACTTCTGAGCACAGTCCTTTCCACTGATTGCCCTAATCTTTACACCTTGACCTTTCTGATATAAGCTAATATTATTTTTATACAAGGATATCTTTATATCGTTGAAAGTTAGTAGAGATTTATTAGATAGACAGGTCTTCGATTTTATTTTAAAACTAGCTTCCTGTAATACTTTCTCCTCATCTCTAGCAAACTTTTCTATTGATATAATTATAGTATCATTAATCTATATACTAACTATACTAAAATCCTTATTCTCTAATGTTATGATCAACAAACAAGAGTTGTATGTTAAGGTTTGTATATATAGCTTCTTCTAATGATGCTTATAGTATATTCTAAATCAATATATATCTGTTTTAGGGATCTTATATAATGCCTTTTTAATTACTAATATTGAATATTCTAGATATTGATTCTTTATCTCCTTTAGTAGATTGGTGACAATCTTATACTATATAGAAGTTGTTACTTGTATATACACTTATATAATATTACATAGTTAGATAACTATATTTATCTTTAATAAAGTCAGGATAAGTGATATTAATAGACATTAGCTTATACATTAGATTGTTAATGCTTATATCAAGATATCTTGTTTACTAGCGTCATTATATCCTTGAATTATAAGACGCGACTTCTTATATAGTACTTTATTCTTATCTTTAATCTTATTTACTAGGTGTAAATTAAAAATCTAGAGATTTCTAGTATCTATTTTGTTATAGTATATAATCTTAAAAATACCTATTATAATTAAGTTATTAATCTTAGCTATTCTAGATAACTTAAATAGTATATTATCTATAATAATCTTATTTTCTTATCTTAGTTTTATAGCTAATACTAAGTCATCAATTTTTTTCTTTAATATAAAGATATTAATAATATTTTTTATTTTATTCTTTACTCTATAAGATCGTTTTTAGTATTATAAAAGAGATAATAGAATTAACTTTATTAGAATATAGATCTCTTCTCTAATTACTTTAAGATTGTTATTTTTTCTACTATCTATTGATTTCTTCTTCTATGATTCTAAACTATTATTATAATAGTATTTCTATATAGATATAGTATAGAAAACTATAAACTTATTACTAAGATTAACTTTAATATCTTAGCTCTCTACTAAGATAACTTTATAAGAGTCAGTCTACTTATTCTTTTCTTTTTAGATTCTTACTTCTATTCTTAGCACGAGATTGATTATCTTAGAGATGCTAGATCTATTCCTTGAATTAAATATATTATTTATCTTTTATTAGACTATTACCTTTCTTAATTCAGCTATTACTTTTCTTATAGTCTGAACACGTCAGATTATTAATAATAAAGATAGTAAATTAGATATTAAGTAAAGATATACGCTAAATATAAGTATAATAGACACAATTCCATTAAAGCCAGTAGTATTATTGACTGCTTTTATGATTATCTATAGAGTTATATTCTTGCTAATAATTATATCTATCTCCGCAGAGATAATCTCATATGCCTGCTATAGAGAGGTATAGTACTATTTAACCTTATTAATACTGTAGTAGACTTCTATAGATATCTGGTTATATTAGATTCTTATCATTCTTATCTCTACTTTGAACTTAATTAATATAAAATTTGTATTAGTATCGTGCAAGATAACATTTAAAGAACTAAGATATATATTAATCTATGCTATATATAGTACTTCTTAGATATCTTTTATAGATAGTAATAATAAGAATCTTACTACTTAAAAAGATATTATCTAGTTAATAATATATAGTATTAGTAACTTATTAAGATATATAATATTAATAATAATCTTATAATTAAACTTTCTATTATCTTTTAATATAAACTTAAATTATTAAAAGACTTACTAGTACATTTAGTAATAATGATAAAATTTCTTAATCTTCATAAGTAATCTATAGTCTATATTATTATAACCTGCTTACTTTAGCAGTTTATATAATTAGTTAACACTTAGATATCCAAATTATTAATAGATTTGTCTTATCTCAATCTCTATTAAGAAAGTAGTTAGTACCTAGCTTTCCTTTAGAAAGAATTATAGGTATCTCTATTTTTATATAATAGATATATGTATATCTTCTTTTATTAAATAATTAGTTATATTATCAAGATATACTCTATATTGATCTATATCTATTAAATAAAATAAAAATAGTATTAATAACAGTATAACATAAAAATCAACTTCCCTGATTTAGATTTTAATGGTTATGGTATCTTTTAAATCTAAACTATCATCTTATTTAAAATAGATCGAATATTTCCCTACTCGAGATTTATTAACTATCAGCTCCGGAATAAGTCGTTGTAAAGTCTTAATCTATCATCTACCTATGGTTAATACACGCGCTGCTCCAGTATCTAGCAATATTCTCTAGAAAACCTCATTATCGTGTTAATCTATAATAAATTAGGTTACTATTATAATAGGCAATTCATTGTCCATGTCCTTATCTATAATTCGATATAGAAATACTTAATTTTATAGATTTGCAATGATAAAGTATATAGTTATTTTATTCTTATTATCTTTATCTAATTCCTCACTATTAGCGTTATCTACGTTAATATTCTATTTATCTTTAACTTCTATTAGAAATATACAGAATTCAGCTATGGACGTTTCTACTTCTCTATCTATATATTAGTATTGATCATACCACACTTTAATATTATTCTATTCTTATTAGAAATACTTGAAAGATTAATAGTCTAATTTATAGTATATCTAGTATTTACTACTTTCTAGCTGATTATTTAATTTAATTATTAAGTTATGTTAATGTTGCTATAGTTAACGTGATAGTAGTTGTTTTATATAGTTAGTACGTCCATGATACTTCCTATTAGTATAATAAGTTGTAGATTTCTTATTAGGCTTAGTTAAATAGAGATTAGAGATTTTCTTTCTCTATACAATAATAGTATATTAGCATAGCTTCGATATAAGAATTTCAAAATTGATATTAGGATCTGTTAGAGCTTCTATTATCTCTAGGGATTCTTAACATGCACATACTACTATAGCTATTAGATATTCTAGTAATATAAACTATAATCCTAAAGTATATTAATAAAGATATAATTTATTAATTAATATCTATATTGCTTATTCTTATATCTTGTTACTATCTTAATATATTTCTATCAATATCAGGGATATCCAATCTTAGTAATATGAAGCTTAATCTAACTCTATTTTAAATTATTTCTTAATTATCCAGTACATCCTAGTAAAAGAAGAATTAGAATTAATATAATATATAAAGTATATCTCTGCTCTATCTAATAGTATATTAAGAAATAAAATCTAGTACTGGTTTATAGAGATTTCTTATAATTAATATATCCTTAAGAAATAATAGACTTTATTATCTAAGATATTATATTAATCTCCTAAGTATGTTTTCATTTTATTTTATAATTTAATAAATTTGCTTGCTAATACAGAATTAATTAGCTTATTCTTAATATTATCTAGTAATATCTATATATACAGATTTATATTATTATAATCTTAAGATCTTATACATCTCTCTAATATTACCGATCTCTTAATTAAAGTCGATCTTATATCAATTAAAATAGTATTTGTCCCTATCATTAGTATAAAGCAGGATTAGCTTTAGTAAGATTCCAAGTCGTTATCCTCATACTAGCTATACTATATAGTGTCGAGTTCGCCGCTTATTAGATTGATAGATCGTCGTTCATTTTAAGATTGATTTCTTCCTTCTACTGACTATATAATATAGCTATTCAGAGTATAGCTACTGCTTGCTGATAAGGTCATCTGTTGTTATTCTAAGGCTATTTTTAATCTTAGATTAAACCCTTTATTATAGTCACATCCTTCTGGCTATAAA
>CVMT01000004.1:356479-398614 GCA_000985935.1 Talaromyces islandicus | reverse complement strand
GCTATAAAAGATATTCTCTTGCTTATAACAATTTGATAAGCACTATTATAATAGTTCTTTAGCTATTTCTATAGTTATATATAAATATATTATAATAATATAGAAAGTCCTTTAGCTTTATTTTTATAGTTCTATCTATTAAGATAAATTCATTAGTAGTCTAATCTTTAAAGTAGTTAATAAATCAGTTATATATATCTTGATTAATATATATTATCTTTACACTATTATATATAATATTAATTATATAGTTTGTTAGAACGTTTATATCACTTTCTAGATTTAGAAAATCACTCTATATTAAGACATTAATATATTTTATAATTCTTAGTATATTATACTTGATTATTTTTAGAATTTAACTTTTAAGTTAGAGATCTATATCACTCTTACTATCTATCTAGCTCGATAATAAGTAAAATTTATCTTATTTTTGATTTTTAGAGTTAGAAAGATTAACAATATTTAATATATTAGTTATTAATCTTAATAGTTTTTATCAACAGTATGTTGTTCTTATTAGAATTAATATCAACTAATATACACGTTAACAGTGTGTTTTTGTAATATAATAGAATTAAGAGATATAAATAGTCTCTCTTAATATAGTCTTCTTCTCAGATCACTCTAAAAGAAAGAGGCTTTTAATATATATTTTAGGCTTTTTATGATAATGCCTTTATATATAATAAATTCCTTAGAATAGTTTCTTCTACTTAGGCTTAGTGTCTTAATCAAATGAATATAAGGCCTTAACAATAAGTATAGCTTAGTAATTCTTGCAAAAATCATAAAATGACTTACAATCTTGTCAATCTATCTTAGTATACATCTGTCAGAAGAATCAATAACTCACGACCAATCGATAAGGTAGCAGACGCTACTTATATAAGCAAGGCTTATCCGAAATTGTTATTGGGGAGATTATCTAATTGTACCCGAGAAGGAAGAAACGCCTATACTTATACCCCGGACGGAAAAGAGTTCCCTGTGGAAGAATATCACGTATGAAATAAGATATCATATAGGAAACGATATTTTATAGAAATATGTTCCTCATAGAAAGATTATCTAGATAGAAAAAAGCTTTAAATAGAAGAGTTATTTAAACGGAACTAGACAATTTATGGAAAGGACTATCTTATAGAACTAGGTATGTGATTGTATAGCAAATATAGCAGCCTGTTAATAAATACTATGCTCGTTTGAATATAGCATATAGAGCACTTATCTAACAACTTGATATACACGCTATATATAGGAATAACTATATAAGAACATTTGTTTACTATTATATATTTAGTCTATTATATTTTATTCTCTATTTAATCAAGTATATACTTTATTCAGCTTATTAACTTATTAATTAATTTACTTTAATATATTGTTTTGTAATATATCTTAGCTCTAACTACCTTTAAGATACTTATATTTTACTATCCTAGTTATTTGACAGAATACTACCAACGGATTATCCCTTCTTAGTAAAGAACAGTTGATATATTTTAACAATAAAATATTCTTATGATTAATTACTTAGAAGTTAAGTATTAGCAAAAACCTTAATACAGTTAATAATAGTAGGAAATAATAGATTATCTATAGCTAATCCAGAGAATGCCTAAGCCTTCTATAGACAACTGGCACAACGTACTAAAGTATGGCAACTAGAGGATCTAAATCCAAGTCCTGAAGATTGAATTGTGAGTATAGAAGAATTCATTAAATAAATAACTATGTATATTTGAGCTATAGAATAGTAACTTAGTGAAAAAACGGAATAGCTTAATTAGCTAGAAGTCTAAGTTATGGTACTCTTTACGACTCTAGCAGCTATCATTGCTCAAGTAGTGGCAGCTGTAGAAGAATGTATCAAGCTATCTAAGCCTATGACCTTTAACGGAACTCAATCTAAGTTAAAAATGTTCCTAGTTAATATGGATATACATCTCGACACTAGCAATCTTATAGATAAGAAGAAAAAGATTATCTTTATAATATTATACTTTATTGATATAGTAGCTGAATAGATACAACCTATTCTAAACGACTATTATGGCAATGTTGAAGAGGATTAAAACACTATCATCTAGAACCTGTTTACTAGTTACAAAAAATTTAAAGAAAAGATTACTGAAGCCTTTAGAAATATTAATAAATAACAGACTATAAAACGCCAGCTATAATATCTAAGATAGACTGGTTTGATATAATAACTTATAGCTAAGTTTAGATAAATTATTATATTTTTAATGTATAACAATGAAGTACAAATCACGATATTCGAAAATATGCTTAAGGAAGAAGTTTAGATAGAGCTTATCAAGCTTAACTAACTAATAGATATTAATTAATTCATTAAAATGGCTGTCAAGATCGATAATAAGCTATTTAAAATCAAGTAGAAAAAATAAGAGTTTCAATAATAAAAAAAATTTAGAGGTTTCTCGCAACAATCAGCCAGCTAAGAAAGAAGATACGGATCTTAGTATAACCAAGATAGAGATATTAGAATATAAATAAACGCTATTATTACTAAAAAAGAGAAAAAATAGTATAGAAAAGAAAAAGCATGTTATAAATATAGAAAAAAAAACTATTTCACGAAGTAATACCAATAAGATATGAATAAAGGACTAGCTAATCCAAGTTTATAATAAAAGATCATAACAATTATAGAACAATCTATATAATCATCTAAGTATAATATAAAAGACTCTTAGACTAAGTAATTAAACAATGACTATTACTAGTAATAGATAGAAAAAAAAATAATTAAAATAATAATAAGAGTTTTATATTATCCTAAGTCATCATAAGGATATTTATAATAAAGCTTAGAGAAAGAGCTAGCTTAGAAAGAGTATAACAGGCAGAGTACTGAAAAAACGAATGAAGATCTTTGCAAAAACTAGCATTATAGCTATACTAAGAATTCCTTATCGCACAGAAGAATCTTTAGCTATATAATATTATAGGACAATATAAAATAGATAATATATAAGGATCTATATCGAGAACTAGATTCCTCTAGATAAGCAAGACTCGCCGCCACTATCAATAAGATACCCCGACTGAACCAGAAAGAAATATGACAGTAAATAATTAAAAAAGACGCTAATCTAATTAATAAGACTATCTAACTTATTAAAAAAATATAATAAGAAGTATAAGAATACCTAAAGAAAAAGAAATAAGAAACACTAAATAACAGCGACCCTAAAGAAATAAAAGAAAAATAGATTAAAGATAAAAAAGCACTTATATATGATTATCACTCTGTAAAAGCAGAATATTAAGAACAATCTATAAAGACTTAGACACAATATATTAAAGAATACAACAAGTGCTACAAATAGATTTATATAGAATACCCTACACATAGACAACATCACAAGGAGATTACGGAAGAGTATAAGTGACTTTCACAGTCAAGAGGAATACAGTTCTACAATAAATATATTGGATATGTTGAAGGATATATATGTAAATACTACCCTACTACTAGAAGAAATATTTATAAGGGATTATTATAGAAATTATATCTTAATCAAGGATGTCTACAATATTGGCAAAAAAAGAATCTTTATGCTTGGTTTCCTGCGATCTCCCAGATCCTGTATGCACTCCGATTTGAATGTCCAACTAGAGACCCAGCATGTCAGTGTGTCTATCAAGAACAAGAACATCCTTACCATAACAAAATCGCCATATCAGAATACCAATCAAGAACTTGCTAATTCCACAAGGGAATACTTATGACAACAGAACAGCAGTGAAATAAGCGATATAAAGAGATTCGCCATTACCAGAAGATACATCGAAAAATTTACCATATTATAGCAATAATGGAAATCAAGAAAAAATCTATTATCCTTAATACAACAATCAACAAAGAAAAAGCAAGAATATTAGTTAACTTAGAAGCAAACAGAAATTATATCAATAAAGAATTTATATAAAAACACCAGATACTGTATAAGCAAACTATAAAATAGGTTAAAGTTATAAGAGCTAATAAGAATACTATTAATAAAGAATATAAAAAGTAAATCAGAAATATAAAGGTTTAATCAGATAATTATCAGTCTGATATTTTATTTGATCTAGCACCACTTAATAACAACTGTTATAATATAATAGTAGAAATAGAGTAGCTAAAGAAGATTAATCTAATTATTAACTAGACTAATAGAATAATCATAGTTAACCAATAAAAACTTTAAACAAACCTAGAAATTAGATGAATTACTAAAGTATATAAAAAAATCAACTATAGAACAAAACCTAAACCAAGAGAAATCTATGAAAAAGAACTTACTAAAGTATTAGCTAAACTATTAAAAAAATACTATAACTATATTAAACTATTTATGAAAAAAGAATACTGGATTTCAATATACCCACTGGAATATAAAGTAACTATTGAATTAAAGCTAGAAGCTAAATTAACTTAGATAAAATAATAATAAAAATTAAGAGATAAATAGAAAGTAGAAGACAAATTTATTAATATCTTCTATTCTACAGAATATTTATAAGAGTCAAGCTTATTAAACTTATTATAAAATATTTATATACTAAAAAAAGATAGTACTAAATAAATTATATATAACTATAGACTGCTAAATAGTTAGATTATTAATAACGCTAATAAGTCACTACACTAAGAACAAAAAAGAGACTTGCTATAAGAAGTAAAAATTATAATAATATTTAATATTGAATAAGGATACTACAACCTACAAATAAAAAAAGAGAACATTCTAAAAACTGCTATTCTTACAGACAAAGAACTATATAAATGGGTAGTCACATCTATAAGATTGAAAAATTTACTTATATAATTCATAAGATATATAATCTTCCTATTACAGGAATATCTCAATAAATTTATAATAGTTTATTTTAATGATATTATAGTTTTTTCTAAAGACGTAAAAATGTATAATTATTATATATAATGCGTAATAGATAAATTGATGAAAGCAGGAATCATATTAAAAATCAAGAAGTGCGAATTTGACATCACTATAGTCAAGTATCTAGGAATAATATATTCACCAGAAAGACTCCAGATCCCACTAGAAAAAGTTGAGGTAATCACTAATTGGCCTGTACTAACCGAAGTTGTCCACGTACAAGGATTTCTAGGAGCAAGTGGCTATGTCAGATAATACTTAGAAAGATACTCAGACGTTATAAGACCAATAACAAAACTACTATAGAAAGAATAACTATTTAAATAGAAGTAAAAACAATAGAATACATTCGACAAAGTCAAGAAACTAGTCAAAAGAGCACCAATCCTTAAACTGCATAACTCTGAACTATAGAACTTGATATAACCAGATATATTAGGATTTGTCTTAGAACTTGTCCTAGAACAGATCAAATCAGAAAGAGAATAAGTTATTATCGCCTTCCACTCACAACAATTCATAAAAGTAAAAAGAAACTATGATATACATAATTAAGAACTATTAACTATTATTAAAGTCTTTAGATATTAGAGATATTATCTCCAAAAAGTGAAACACAAAATAATTATATAGAATAACTACTATAATCTAGTATATTTTATAAAAACCAAAGAATTAACAAAAAGATAAGTAAAATAGACACTTAAATTAACACTATTCAACTTTAGAATTAAATACATTAAAGAAAAAGAAAATGTTATAGCCGACATTCTTAGTCAATAATCAGATTACAGAATTAAGATCGAACTATCAAAAACAAATATCCTATAATAAGATCTAGATAGAATATGATATAATAAGCAAGCAGTTCTAGCAATAATAATTACTATTTATAAAACAAAATTTCAAGTAAGATTACAAAAAGCAATATAAGAAGATAAATAAATTTAAAGAGAACTTAAAGTAGGAATACTTTAAATAAAAAAAGGACTCACTATCTAGAAAGACCAGATTATAATTCTAGCCTAAATGATCAATAAGATTATTAATATACATTATAACCCACTAAATAGAGAATATCAAGAAATTAATAAAACTATTAAAATACTTAACTGAACTTATTACGTCTCAAATATAGTAAGAAAGATTAAAGAATATATCTATTAATATAATAACTATAACTGAAACAAAATATTATAATATAAACCTTATAGAAAAATAATTATTATAAACACCTTAATATAAGCATAAGATAGTATTATAATTGATTTTATCTAAGAACTACTAGAGTTAAAGGATCTAGTCACTAGGATTATCTATATAGATATAATTATTATTATAGATAGACTTATGAAATATATTATCTTAAATCTAACAATAAAAAATATATCTATAGAATAGCTTGCTATATTAATACTTAGAATTATATATATATAGACAGGATTACTAAAGGAAATAACTTCAGATTAGGACAAGTTATTCACGTCAAAATATTAACAGACTATTGCGAGAGTTTATAGAATAAAGCACAAGCTATCAACCGCAAATTATCAACAGACTGATGATCAGTCTGAAAGAATGATTTAGATAATATAGTAGTATCTATAACACTACTTAGATTAGAACTAAAGAGATTAGATAGAATTATTACTAATCACACAGTTTACTCTAAATAATGTTAAGAACATAACAATAAGATAAGTACCTTACCACGCAAACCTCAGATAACAACCACGAATATCTTAGATAAATATCCTAAGAGAAGATATATCAGAGCAAGCAGCAATTAAAGAAAAATATTTATAGATATTATACCAGACTATATCAAAAGACATTCAGTAGGCTAAACTATAAATAAAAATCTATTATAATAGAAAGCGCAAGGACGCACTAGACCTTTAAAAAAAGAAAGAATTTACCTTCTATAATAAATAATAAGAAATAAAAACTTTAACATTCTAAGTAAGAAATCTAGTAATAAACTTAACGCTATTAAATATAAACTATTTATAATTAAAAGAAAACTTATAAACAATAACTATAAATTCTAATTATCTAGCTAAATAAGAGTACATCTAATTTTCTATATCTTATTACTAGAACTAATAATAAACCAGCAAGACAATTTCAATGAAATAAATAAAGAAGAATATAAAGTTAAAAAAATATTATAAAGAAAAATAGAAAAAGGAAGAATACTATACCTTATTAAATAAAAAGACTATTCCGTAGAACATAACTTATAAGAACTAATTAAGAATTTGAACTATATAGATAAAATTCAGGAATATTATTAATAAGTTGACCGAAGAGAATCGGATTAAAAGGATCAAAAGTATTAGGATTAAATAGAATGCGCTCTAAGATAGTAGTAACTGTCTTTTAAGACTTTTATTCTATCTCTTATTTTTATTTTTCTATCTTTACTTACTTTTATTCTTTCTCCTCTTTTAGTCTTTCTAACTTCTCTATATCTTTTATATTAGTTTAAATAAATTTACTAGTACACTTTTAAAGAAGTTTCTTTTACTTCTAAAGATAATTTATATAAGCTATAAGAGTAATTATCTCTTTATAAGCTTTCTTATTATCTTTATTAATCTTCTTTTAAATAGCCAAGAGCTTCTTCTATATAAGATTAGATGAAGCTATATTAATATAATAGTAGTAACTATTATAAGCATATTTACTACAATAACTTGAAATTTTAGATTTTATATATATACGATCTTTCTTGACATAGTATTGATAAGAAATAAATAAGATAATATTAGATTATTCTATTCACATGACTAAGTTATCCTTTTAAATATTTAACTTTGAAAATATAATTAGAACATCATTATAAAGAATATTTTAGGAATAGAAACTTATTTACTAATAACATAAGGGTATATAACTATTTATATAACTGTTAAAACGCCAGTTCTTTAAAGAGAGGATTATTAGAAGAATTAATAACTTATAATTAATTAATAAGATAGCAGATGCTACTTATATAAGTAAGGCTTATTTAAAATTATTATTAGAAAGATTATCTAATTATACCTAAGAAGAAAGAAATATCTATACTTATACCCCGGACAGAAAAGAGTTCTCTATAGAAGAATATCATGTATAGAATAAGATATTATATAGAAAATAATATCTTATAGAAATATATTCCTTATAGAAAGGTTATCTAGATAGAAAAAAGCTCTAAATAGAAGAGTTATCTAAACAGAACTAGACAACTTATAGAAAGAACTATCTTATAGAACTAGGCACGTGACTATATAATAAATATAGCAGTCTATTAATAAGTGCTATACTTATTCGAACATAGTATACAGAGCATTTATCTAACAACTTGATATGCACGCTATGCATAGGAATAACTATATAAGGACACTCGTTTACCATTATGTATTTAGTCTATCATATTTTATTCTCTATTCAATCGAGTATATACTTTATTCAGTCTATCAACTTATTAATCAACTTACTTTGATATATTGCTCCGCAATATATCTTAGCCCTAACTACCCTTAGGATACTCATATTCCATCACCCCAGTCATTCGGCAGAATACTACCAACGGATCACCCCCTCTTGGTAAAGAACGGTTGATACGTTTTGACAACATCCAAGACTGATCAGTGTAGAAAGACTCGATAATTAGTTACCTGGTACTAAGTGCTTTGTAGAAAGTAATTCAGTAATAGTAAAGATATCTAATTTCTTGATATTATTGAGACAAACAATCTCTATAACAAAGAGACCATGCGCTGGTTATATAAGCTATACACGTGACCGAAGATCACGTGTACCTATCTACCCGCGGGTCCCGCGCTCATGTCTCGATTGCCTCCAGTAACCAACAATTGATATAATATTAAAAGCTAAGTAGTTAAGAGAAATAGTCCAAAATTATACGTAATTAATTAATTTTTCCCCTGCGAGGCCAGGTACCGCCACCACTAGATTTTAGTATATACGTGCCAAGCTTCCTGTTCAGCCCTCCGCCCCCAACAAAGTCGTATATTTTCCGCCATCGCCTCGTGGCGTAGCAGACGCCCTATCGTTTTCATTTTGGAGACCAAATATTGGGCCTCGTAAAACTGTATCTTGGCCAACATTGAAATAGACTCGATTGCATCTTACTGTCGTGATTTGTTCCTCCTCGATTATACAAACCAACTGCACACTCTAGGGGGAACTCTAATCACGCAATTGATGTTTTTAGGATAAACTTGCTGTCATCTCCGCGTATAGAGTATTTAGTCTCACATCTGGACAGTTGTATAAACCTTACGTTAGTATTTTTACATTGTGCACTGTGGGGAGCTTAACGGCCTTTTTCAGTCTAATCACCACTATGAGCGTCGATGCGTAGCAGCCTACCTGCAATGACACTCGTTTGAGGTGGGAACCTTATGCATGTAGCTACTCGATGATCGCGGGGAAAAAGAAAAAAAAAAAAAAAAAAAAAAAAAAAGGACAGTCGTAGTCAACATTAACGTAATCCATACCTAGATTGGCCCCATAATAAGTTGGTTACGTACTTCTAGAACGTGCTGTAATGTTATACGTAGTAATATACTAATTGACCGAAATAGTATCCGAGCCTGTTGGGCGGGGTCGGCAACGGGGTCGGCACTCTTTGCTCAGCACTATCCAACAGCCCACAGCTCGTATTTTCGAAGTAAGTAATATTCGAAATCTAAGGGGAATTAATTGCATACATAGAAAACGTTTATCCAGTTTGTGACTTTACGCTCCCGACGCGTGGAATCGAGATAACGCCTGTCTACCAAGTCCGGACTGCATGGATCAAAGTTTCGGTAACGAGTTGTTGGACCAGCAACACTCAGTATCTAAGCGACTGCGCTTGGCCTGCGACAGCTGCCATCGAGTCAAAACAAGATGTTCTGGCGGGAAACCATGTGAGAAATGCACGAAGAAGTAAGTACTCGGCAATTGCACGCTGTTCTGTGTCGGATTGGAAATGCTCACTACACTTCAAGTAACAACGAATGCACCTATAGCTACATGGCTAAACTAGGCAAGCCCAAGGGTGCTCGGAACAAGAAGACGCTCGAGAGACTAGACCAGGTGGCCGCCAACAGTGCGAATGCTACGAGCTCTTCCGATTCTCTACCGTCTCTAAGCCGGAGCGTTGAACCCGAGCGAGAGACCTCTGTTCCCATGACTAGTCCAGGTCCTATTACACCCTGGATGCACTGGTCGGCACTCGCCTCTACCGGTGTCAGCACCGATGGCGATCTCAACATGTCTTTGGAGGATCAAAACCTACAGAGTCTCTTCGACTTGGACCCATCCTTGAATTCCGGTCAGATGGATAGAAGTTTTCTTCAGGTACGCAGTCTCTATCAGCAATGAACAAGGTCCCCTGAGAAAAATTGACAGCTGATCGTCGTACCACCACAGTTTCAAATGTTAACACCAGGGCTAACGGATCCCGGACAAGATCCAGGTGAGCACAATAACGTTCTGCATCGTCACACAATACAGCTGACCCATTCCAAGGTCTCCATCGCTTTCCAGGCAGTTACAATGGATCAAGTATTTCTACTTCGGAGAACGAAAAAATGGCATCAGAAGGTCGTCACCCCGCGACAACAGCTCAACAAACACCGGGCTTGAGGATAAATACGCTACTGCAATCTGCGAGAGAAAGTGATGCCGCAAGAAGCTCCATGTCTCAAATGGGCCATCTGTCCCGTAGTGATGAAGATGAGGAGGGAGAGTCTGGTATTTGCGAGTGCTTGAGCGCGTTGACAGATCGGCTATGTGTTATGAATGCAATGGAGAGGAAACATGTGCGGATTTCCATAGACCGCATATTTTCTGAGGCGAACAAAGTTTTGGATAACGCAGTAGTCGTCCTCGGCTGCCAACAGTGTCGGGTTGACTCAAAGGTGCTTCTCATGATTATTACGATGTTGCAGACGGTGTTCAACTGGGCTATGCAAGAACAGCAGAGCACTTGGGAACCCCAGAATATACCTGCCGTAGCCTTCGGCAAATGGACTATTTCAGAGGAAGAGAGCAAGATGGTAAAAACGTTACTTGTCGACAGGGTCTTGACAAGAAGCAGTTCCATGACAGACGTGCTGCGCCAGCGGATCACCCATATTTCGCACATGGCGAACAATAAAAAAGTGTCATATCAAGTAATGGATGCAGTTACATTGGAGTTCACCTTACAGCGGCTCGTTTTCTCGGTGAGGGAGGTCATTCGTTGTGTGAAAAGGGACATGCCACGACCATCAAGTAGTACATGATTGCGATCCTGTTACATGCATATAGAAATTTTCCCGTGCATAGAGGAGGACATTTGACCCAGTTCCAAATTCCGTCATTATATTATATCTGTTTTTGGATTCATAGCAAGGCACCCTAGCTTGGATAAAGTGGCCGGGTGATGGAAGCCGCTTCTTTAATGTCGGGAGACCAATAAGAGCTGAGGGAGTATTCTGTCTGCTCTACTAGTATTCCCTCTTTCGAGATCGATTTAGTGGCATTATACAGAGAGAAAGAGGACCCACACACGCGTGTAGTATTGAGCTTAACATAGGCTGGTATATTTTAGAATATTCTAAATTGATATGATATCTTATTAATCAATGATTTCCCTAAACTTTTGAACAGATTTCAAATTTGATGGTCTTTCGTCAAAATGATCAAATTCATGTCATTTCGTACAGTTCAAAGCATGTACGTATGTATAGTGAAAGTTGCATAAAATTCAGAAAGGAATGATATTTGTCCACAAAAAAAAATAAAAATAAAAATAAAAAGCAGGTTAAATAAGTATACATCAATATCACGCCATTTTTATATGCCATTGGCATTGGTAATTTTCATGAATATAGGATCACACTCAACCCCAATGCTTATGCAGCTTAGCTTTGCGCGAAGCGCTGAACTAGCTCTTGACGTATAAATTTTGCGAGGCTATTTAGTGACGAGGACTGGATAATCACCATGACACTAATCTCCACGCTGAACTTCTGTCGTATCCAGTTACGAAGCTCCATGGCTACGAGGGAATCGATCCCATTCTTTTCTGGGGAAAGCTCAAGGTTAATCGTGTCCTCGTCTTTGATGAGGAACTTAGCGAGCGCAGCCGCAGTAGCTTTGGCGATCGTTTCAACAACGGTATCTTCTTCCAACGCGGATGGCGACGTCGCCGCTGCTGAGAGGAGGCTAGCTATGCTATCTTTCTCATTCTGCGTTTTGTTGGAAGAGTCCTCGGCACAGTTGATATTATGATAGATGGCCATTCGAATATCGTTTTTCCAGACAACACGGTTGTTGGGAGAAGTCACTGGAAGAGTGGTAACCAGACCAAGCAGAATCTGGCCAGGGCTTTTATACACACCATCCTGGTTGTTGGCCTTGGGAGTACAGGTCTGGGTGGCAAGATGGAATGCGTCTAAGAGATCTTGCTCCTTAAGAATGCGCATACCAGACTTCTGGAACCGATCAAGGACTGCCCTATGTTTTGAGACAAACCCAACTTCGCCCATGACGCCAATGTCAATGACCGATGCAGCGAGACCCTTCCCGTGACGGTACTGAACGAACGCATCCAAGAAGGTATTGGCAGCGGCGTAATTGGCCTGACCCCATTGACCGACGATACCACTGTATGAAGAGCAGAGAATGAAGAAGTCCAAGTCACTCGAAAGGGCATTGTGAAGGTTCCAGGTACCTTGGACCTTGGGTGCGACAGCAGTGGTCCAATCCTCAAAGGTCATGTCCTGAAGAGTAACATCCTATTCAACGGAATTAGTCGCACTTTCTTAGTGTTACGTAGTGGGAATGGGGGATGCATACCCTGAGGACCATGGAAAGATTGATGACACCGGCAATGGGTTTGGTAGCCGAATTGATAGCTGCTTGAACATCAGCCGCGCTGGCGACATTGCCAGCAACCAACTGTACGGAGCACTGCTGAGCAATCAACTCTTTCTTGAAATCGTCTACATGTGGACCTGGCTTGGCTGATCTAGATAGAAAGATTAACTCTCCGGCGCCATTCTCGGCCAACCACCTGGCAAGGGACCTGCCCAGGCCACCGAGACCGCCAACAAGAATGTAGCTGCGGTCGGCTTTCAATTTGGGCACTGGCCGCTGCTTGACCGACTGCAATGTATTTGGGTTTTCGGGCATCGTGATGATTATTTTACCAATATGCCGACCGCCTTGCATGTATCTGAAGGCCTCTTGGATCTGGGAGGCCTCGAATACCTTGGCAATGGCGCCAACGTCGAGTAAGCCTTGCTGGATCCAATTGACACAGCGCTCGAGAAGCCTGGACATTCATTAATACATCTGATTGAGTACTGAGAAACCCAATGGGTGACTTACTCTGAAGCCTGATCAGGCCGAACCTGGGAGACTTGCCACAGGTCGAGACCAATGAAGGTGCGATTCTGCTCAAAAGCTTCCATAGAAAGCTTGGCGCGACGTCGGAAATCCCTTTTACCAATCTCGATCATAGTTCCAAACTCCGCAACACACGACCATGATGCGTGTAGGAGGTCTCCCGAAAGAGAGTTGAGCACAACGTCAACACCTCTGCCATTGGTCACCCGCATGATATCGCGGACGAACGATGAGTCGCGGGAGTTGAAGATGTTAGCACGAGGAATTTTGTGGTTTTCAACAAGGTAGTTGGTCTTCTCCTCGTTGCTCACAGTGCAATAGATCTAATATTATGTTAGCTCGTATTAAGTGGGCTTGATCAGCTTGGTAGGAACTTACTTCTCCGCCGAGCATCTGAGCAATCTGGATTGCCGCCAAACCAACACCTCCACAAGCAGAGTGAATCAGAACAGTCTATTTGTAGTTAGAATGGGAGCGAGGAGGAAGAACCTATGGTAGAATACGACGTGAAACTCACTTGACCAGGCCGAATGTTTGCTTTATCAACCAGCGCCATGGTTGCAGTTGCATAAACACAGGGAAGCGATGCACCTTGCTCGAAGGTCATGGAGTCGCTGATCTTGACGCAAAGCTTTTGGGATAACGTAATCTCAGAAGTGAAGCATCCACTCGACATATACATCACCCTATCTCCAACAGCAAATTTAGAAACCCCCGAACCAACGCCCGTTACGACACCGCAACCTTCGAGGCCAATTTCTCGGGTACTGTTATTGAGGACACCCAGAGCAATGAGCACATCCTGTTACGGATATAAGATATTAGCACCGTCTACTACTCATAAACTAGGTGGGTATAGGAGGACACGAACTCGGAAGTTGAGACCAACTGCCTTGGTCTGTACTCTAACTTCACCCTCCCGAAGGGGCTTCTTAGCCTCTTCACTCCATGTCATGGTGTGGAGCAATCCTGGTGTTTTGACGGTCAAGTACTTAGATGAGGGTTCGTGCGAGGCCACGCCCAAATTCTCGAACGCGTTTGACATGGTCTGCCAGTGCAAACGGGGCACAAGCATCTTGTCGTTCACTAGTGCATATTCCCAATCCTGGCCCATATCGTCTATACCGAGGGCAGGCGATTGAATATGGGACAAAAGATCCAAAACTGACTGCGTCACAGTCGGCGCAGAAGCTGCTGTGTCAACCTCCATGGTGTAAATTCCGGTCGAGTATTCGTTGCGGGCAGTTCGTACGAGACCAATACTCATAGCGGCATTCGGGTCTTTGCAATTAACCTGGGAAGAGCCCAAGAGCCAGATCATTTTGGATTTGAGGCGTTGTAGATGATCAACAAGATTCTTGAATGAAACCTCCGTTAACTCGTGAGTGGTTAGCTGCTGCATGTCGAGCACAGAAATAACGTCATGCGAAGGCAAGTCTTGTCCGAAGATGGTTACCGTCACATGGATTTCCTGCGACTCAAGTTTGCTCTTCAGCTCCTCAACAAATGGTCCATTGGGATCGTAGCACAGTATAGAGACATTCGACGGCACCTCCGTCTTGTTGTCAACAGAGGCCATGATACCAGCACTCTGATGATACGGGTGAATGCCATCAAGGACGTACTCAGGGCTTTTGAATCCTGCTGCCACGAGTTCCTTGGACCAACGCTCAGGAGAGATGTAGGGTTCGTCGGCTCGATTATCTTCGTCGCCGAGCCACCATCCGGGAAGGAAACCCATGATGTAGTTAATATATTTTGCCACTATACGGAGCTAAATTAGATTATAAAACTTTTCCAAAGACACCGGTTAGACACTCACTGGGACATAGCTCTTGAAGAAAGATACGACCGCTCGGGCTGAGAAGGCTCTGAAGATGGCCAAGCGACTTTTGCAAGCTGGGAGTTGCATGAACAACCTGGTGAAATGATTAGCATAAGTAATTTCAGCTACATGGTCATAGTCATACGTTGTATCCAATAATCAGGTCGTAAGAATTCTTCTCGAACCCTTGCTCACCCGGGTTCTTGGAAATATCAAATGTGGTATAGTTTATCCCCTCAAATTCGGCAAAACGTTGTTTGGCTGCGCCAAAAAACCCAGCGGAAATATCAGTATAGGTGTAGCTGCTGTACAATCGCTCCCCATATGAGGTTGTTAAGGCATCTAGAACCTTTGATGTGGTACCGCCCGTTCCAGCACCAATCTCAAGGACTCTGAGGCGAGGGTTGGTGTGCCCAAGAACCCGAATGGCATCACCATATAGAAGCTCATCTCCATTGGCGTAGAGACGGGTCAAGACGTCATCTTCCATCAAGATGTGTAAAGCATGGGCATCTCCAGCCATGATGGAGTCCGCATTCGCGAAAAGGCGGTGAATGGCAATAGAGAAGGCATAATAGTGTGATGAAGAGAGCTGTTGAGCGAGAAAATCAATGCGTTCTTTACGCTGATCTTTACTGAGGTCCTCGTATGCCATGTCTTTGGACAAGAACTTGTTGTTACCAGCTTTGTAAGATGCAATGTAGTCCTGCATCCACTTGAAAAATTTTACTAGATGAGGAAGGGTCTGTTCGGTCACTCTGATAGATTGTTGATGATCGATGATTGCCAGAAGCATCATCTCTTCCAGCATTGGCCATTCAGCAGGGATGAAAGTGCGAGGGTACATGTAATCCTTCATTTGAATGAAGTCCGCGTGCGGACGCCATTCAAACTGCGTGATGAGTGGTAGGGACTCATCGGCATCCTCAGCATTTGTCATGGCAGATGCTTTGAAACCTTTGAGGGAGAGGAATAGCCGGCCCTGAGCCTGGGCTGTCAGACAACCCTCAAAGGACCCGCGTTCAACGCTGTTGATGTTGGCTACGACATGCAGATCAAGATTGGCAGGAGAAACCACCATTTCCTCGATGAATGTGGGTACAGCAACATTGCGGCAGTTGCGGCCAAGACCTCGGCTCGTAGCAACAGTAAAAAGTTGGAAGCACTGATCGATGATACCCGGGTGAATGGCGTAATTTGTTCTGTCATCGTTATGAATTGGGACTCGGGCAACTGCCGTGTTATCCACTGGTGAGGCAGATATCTGGCAGAGGCCGCGGAAATAGCCTTGATAATTGAAACCAATGCGGTTCAAGACGGTGTACCACTCATCTGCATCAACCTGGCGACTTTGGCTGGGACTTTCGCTCATCTCAGTAACAACGGACTTATCAATAAAGCCCCTGACCTCTCCGGAACAATGCTTGGTCCACTGGACCCCGTCAAATGAGGTGATTTGAAATGTGAATGATGCGGTTTCGTCGGAATCAACGGCATTTGGGGTAAGCCGTGTAATAACTTCCACGGAATTGTCATGCCCAAGGATGAGGCCAGCTGTGATGCTGACATTGTTGAGGGTATACTCAGTGGCACCGGACAATTGCCCAATTGCTTCGCCTACCATGCAGATATAGCCAGCACCAGGGAAAACCACTTGGCCGTCAATTTCATGGCCCTGAAGCCACGGTAGGTTGTCCAAGGAGAGTTTGTTTCTCCAGCAGTTCTCGTTGAAGATTTCAACATTGCGGGTGCCGAGTAAGTCGTGAGGGGGAAACTCACGGAACCTGAATCCACTGGCAAGGCGAGACTCGGCCCAGTAAGAAGTGTCATGCTTCCAGGAGTACTGAGGGAGGTCTCTAACAGACTTTCCAGGAGGGCAGATGACCAACCAGTCAAGTGCGATGTTATGCAGGAACAGATTTCCTGCTGTCTGCAAGATACTGTCGGAGCAGATTTTGTTTCTCTGGAGAGTGCCAACCTGGCTAATATCATTTCGGGAGATATCTCGCAGGATCTGGCCAATGGGGCCTTTGAGAGCAGGGTGAGGTCCGATTTCAATAAGGATAAGGGGCTCTTCTCGGGACTTGAGTGCGGACCGTAGGGCCGTGTTGAATAAAACAGGGCTTTCCATATTCTTTCGCCAGTAAAAAGGATCAAGACATCCATCGCCGACCAACTGCTTTCCAGTTACAGATGAATAGAAAGGAATAGCAGGATCAACACTCTTGACGAATGGCTTCAGATGCTCCTCATATGACGCCCCGTACTGTTTCATATGGTGAGAGTGGAAAGCCTTCTCAACCCTTAGGAAGCGAGCCAAAACCCCAGGGCGCTTCTCCTTGACGTTCTCGACAACAAAGGCGACCTGGTCGAGGTCCCCAGATATGGTGACACTACATTGGCTATTTTCACAGGCAATGACGACACCAGGTTGCATGAACTCGTCCATTTCATGGGAACCAAGACCAATAGCAGCCATCCCTCCTTTAGGCTGGACCATAGTCTGCTCATCTTGGGATGTAGATCCTCGGAAGGTTGCTGCAGCCATTGCAGCGGTGGATGAGATAGCACCGCTGGCGTATGCAGCAGCCATTTCCCCAGAAGAATGTCCAAGTACAAAGTCAGGTTTGATGTTCCACGCACGTAAAACATCGATCAGCCCAATCTGCACGGCAATGGAGAGGGGATGTCCGAACTCAGCTTGCGAGACACGACTGTCTTCTGGCAGCTTACGCAACTCATCCTCAATTGTCCAGAACGGAGGGTGGGGCAACGAGGCAAGGAAGTGATCCAAGTCTCTGATAGATTTCCGGAATATGGGGTTGGAGTCAATCAGCTCCGCACCCATCTCCGGCCACTGGGCACCTTGACCAGTAAAAATCCAAGCAACACGCGGTCCTGGCTCGATGGCTGTTATTGGCCCGGTCGCCTCGAACGACAACTCTCCGTTCACCTTTGTAGCAACAGCAAAGGCGCGGTGAGACCTTGCCTTGTGGTCGCGACGGTTGGCAAGCGTGTATGCAACATCTTTAAAAGAACCATCTGTCTGTTCGAGGTACATTCGATGCTCGTTAATGGCCTCCTTCAACGAGTATTCGCTGTGAGTTGATAGTAACATCAGCTGCTGTACATCGGCAACGCCGTTTTCGGGCCCGAGACCGTTGAGTAGAGGGGCAGGCTTCAAGTACCTGGAGTCATATTTGAAATATTGCTCCAAAGACTCCAGTACGACATGAGCGTTGACTCCACCGATACCGAAGGAGTTCACACTGACTCTTTCGGCGCGGGAATGGGGCCAGGCTTCTACATCGACAGGTACACGAAGTTTACACCGTTCAAAGGGGACTGCGATAATTTTTAGTGATGGTTATTCAATTGAGACACGTTATACGTACTTTGTGGATTGGGTTTCGTAAAGTGAATGTTTGGTGGGACTTGTCGATGCTCAATAGCCAGCACTGCCTTGATCAGACTTGTGATGCCTGCAGCACCCTCGGAATGGCCAACGTTAGGTTTAACCTAGAATATACTGAGTTTTAGCTCAAAAGCACCAGGTTATGCAGTAAACTCACCGATGTAATCAGTACTCCCTCAGCGCCAAAGCAGTTTGCAACAGCAGTTGCCTCGAGGGGATCGCCAACTGGAGTGCCTGTGCCGTGGCACTCGACAATAGCAGTTTCACACATATTTTCAATGCCAGCCTGTTTATAGGCTTGACGAATCAAGGCTTCTTGAGCGATGGGGCTGGGGGTCAACATGCCGTTGGTTCGACCATCCGTGTTGACACTGGTACCACGGATCACAGCTCGGATATCGTCTTGGTCTTGGATAGCCTGGCTAAGCTTTTTGATATAGATTGCATTAATAGCCTCGCCACGGCCATAACCGTTTGCAGAAGCATCAAAGCTTTTGCAGATGCCATCCTCAGCCAAAACACCTTGGTCGCTCAGAGCCATTGTCATGGTAGGGGAAAAGATAAGACTGGTACCGCAGACCAGAGCGCCATCACAGTCTCCTTTTCGGATAGCTTCACAGGCCATATCTAAGCATACCAGCGAGGACGAGCAACCCGTTTTAACGGTCATGCTGTATCGAAAACTTAGGGATTGCACGCACAAGCTAGTATAGGTGATGAAATGGCTTACCTCGGACCATGGAGATCAAATTCATAGGAAACCCTGTTTCCCAAGACGAAATCTCCGTATCCAGTGACACGATAACCCCCCTTGTGCTGGGTGTCTTTGGCATTCAAGTCCTGCCAGTCTTCGCCGAAGACACCTACGTAGCATCCGATCTTGCTTCCGCGCCAGGATGTTGCGCCCGAATTCTCCATACATTCGTAAGTAACCTCTAACAGTTGTCGCTGTTGAGGGTCGAGCCTTTCCAGCTCTGTCTTCGAAAATGGAAACACACTAGTATCTAGGTCTTGGATAGCAACGTCCTCAAGGAAATATGCCTTGTAGGGTTTAAAAGTCCCTGGCTTGCCAGAAGGGTCGCAAAATCCATTCACATTATACCGATCTTTGGGTACCTCACAGAGACCACTCCTTTTTTCAACGAGGAGCTTCCAGAAATCTTTATCATTACGTACTTGTCCCGGAAGTCGCATAGCCATGCCAACAATAGCCATCGGCTCAACCGGGCCTGAAGGAAGGTGTCTTTTTGAGCCAATATTGTTGTTGTCAATGTCACGGCCATTATATCCGTTTCCTTGAGAAACACTGCCCATGTTGGGCGCCATGGATGATGGAATGGGTTGTACTCGAAGTAATATGAGTGAGTTGGGGCTATGACACAAGGCGTCTGGTTGAACAGAAGAACTAACGGGGTCGCCAATTAGAGTGTTTGGTCAAGAGGAGACAGAGGAACGTAGGTGGGTATAATTGGAACTTTATGTTTAATCTTTGCCCTTCTCAGGAGGTTCTGTGCTCCGAAAGTCAAGAGACAGATTTGAGAAGAGCTGTCAGCTTTTACAGTACTAACTCGCCCTTGTTCTAGCTCTATGTCATCCACTGACCAACAGCCTTGTATGTCAAGACTGCTCGGTACATACATTTTACGGTTACGCAGGAATGAAAACAAACAAGACCAAGTGTTCCGATCATCATTACCGGGCGATATAGAGTGGAGTATTTCAACGCGGAATCCCCTGTGGCTGACCGCGCTTACTGTTCCCATCGAAGCTATTGCGCAAGCGTCAGAAGAAATTTACCAGAAAATTCTTTTAGAATATTCGACGTCGGGGAATTTCTACCTCACGAACACACCGTTATAGGCCGACGCTGACTTGTCCTTCCGGATTGGATATTCGCCGGCACCCTTCCTGGCGGGCAAAGCAACTAGTCGACAATGGTATAGTTTGAGAATCAGCCACAGTCCTTAACGTCTCGAAAAAGGAGATGTATTATCAAGGGCTCAAATTATGACGCATCGTAAATGATTCAATGATCCTGCGAAAATTCAATCAACATCCCAACCAGTCGCTATCAAAGAATGGAGTCCAATTCCCAAGTAGCGATTGATTCTGCAGTTTTTGATATGGGGCAAGTAAACTTGCCCGCCATCCGATTATTGCTACCTAAGGCAGCGTTTGGTCTCCTTGTGACGTGTATACTTCTTGTTAGTGATACTTGACGTTCTGGTTTGGCCCTTCTCTCACCACAACTACAGACTTTTTATGGCATTTCACTATGTGCCCGGCGGATTTTCCTCCATCCTCTATCGAAGTACCCTGGCCCATTTCTTGCCAAATTCACCAATTTGTATTCTGCATACCATGCGTGGAAAGGCGATATACACCTAGACATGTATGAATGTCATAGGAAATATGGTAAGCTGGACCTTTGGACCACATGTTTCTTAAATTCTACAATTTTAAATGTTGACAATGGCAGGCGATTACGTCCGGTACGCGCCAAACCGACTATTAATCAACAGCGTGGATGCAGTATACGGTAAACTAGCGGTCTTGTTTCCACATTCATCACAGTAAATACTGACTCAATCTATACGTTTAGACATATACGGCCATGGGTCCAAGGTTAAGAAGTATAAAAACTATAGGGTGCTAGCTCAGCAAGCTCCAAACCTCCTTACCATTGCCGATAAACTCCAACATGGGCGCAGACGCCGCGTCGTGAGCCAGGCTTTTTCTGAGAGCAGTCTACGCAAGTTCGAGCCCAAGCTTCTCACGATGTTGGACCGGTACATGGATACCATACGCAGCAGTATAGGCTTGTCCAGAGACATGTCGAAAGACTGTAATGACTCCTGCAACAGCTTAATGGCAGCATTTCTAATTTTTACTCTTGCTTGATTTATAGTGAGCAACCTTGCATTCGACAGTATGACAGCAGTATCTTTTGACACCGATTTTGACACCATAAATAACCCGCATTATCGCTATGCCACGTCCGCCCTGGAGGAGTCAAATGTTCGGCTCAGTGTGCTGCTGCAGGAACCCAAGTTCCTCATGTTAAACTTGGACCGATGGCTCTTCCCTGCGTCTATTACAGGTCGGGATTTATTCGTAAAATTCATTCGCAAGCTTCTAAAGCAGCGAATCCAGGCTAGAGGCACGACGACAAGCGGAGACATCTTTTCATTTCTCGAGCAGTGTAAAGATCCTGATACCGGGAAAGAACTGAGCCCAATGGAGTTAAGCACCGAGACTGCGCTCTTTGTTGTAGCAGGTGAGTTGCCATCTTTGTCTTACGTGAATGGGACCCGTATAATTGACTTTAGAAGGGTCTGATACTACCGCGACAACCATGGCTGCTACAGCACACTACCTCACGGGATGCTCAGCATCATATCGCCGCGCTGTGAAGGAGGTGCGTAGTACTTTCCAATCGATGGATGAAATCCGCATGGGGCCAAAGCTCAACTCGTGTTACTTTTTACGGGCTTGCATCGACGAGGCGCTTCGGCTATCACCACCCGGGGGAGCCGCTCTTTGGCGCGAGGTGGAAAGAGGAGGAGCCGTGATCGATGGGAACTTCATCCCAGAAGGTACTGATGTAGCCGTCGGCATCTACAGCATACACCACTGTGACAAGTACTACGAGGATCCTTTCACATACAATCCCGAGCGGTGGTACCGGCCCGCTGACGGTAAACCTAAACACAACGACTCCGGACGACTGGCATACATGCCGTTTTCCATCGGATCAAGAGGTTGTGTTGGGAAGCCGTTGGCATTGGCCCAGGTGATGCTTACTTTCAGCCGTCTCTTATGGCAATTCGACATTCGTAGGGCAGATGCCGAGCCTAACTGGGAAGAATTGGATATGCACCCAACTGAATATACGACTAAAGACCATGTTTCCGCCAGAAAAGAAGGCCCGATATTGAAGTTCCAGCCTCGATTCAAATAACTGAGTCGAGCTTTTGTTTACTAGCTGTATCCATACTAGATACTTGTTCTACAAGGACTTGAGATAGATGCTTGAAAAATAGGAGCTGTCTTACGCATTAGCTTGTCCATGACAGAGTAGCGTCTCGGATGATGGTATCGTCAGCTAGCGATAAATGAGGATGATGACCTGAGTATCCTGAATAGTCATGTTCTTGGTATTGTCTGATGCGCAAAACAGAAGCAAAAGAGACTATGCATACAAATTATCATCTGAGACAAGAAATGGAAAAATATATGTATAGTACTGCTTTTGCTGAACTAGATATACAGGGTTCCAAAAATGAACTTGGCATCTAACACTGGCCTCCTCATGCGTTTGTTACCGTCATGATCCAACCAAATTCATCTTCGGCGTTGCCTTTCTGAATAGCCTCCAGTGCCTTGCCGAGTCTCAGAGCAGCTGGCCCTGGATTCGGGCTTCCATCTCCGTAGACAAACTTATCAGCCGTGCTCCTCATTGTAATTGATTTTATCGGAAGTACGGTTGCAGCAGTTCCGCAGGCAATCACCTCAGAAAACTGTGGTAGCTCCTCATATTTGACCTAGACCGGGCACGATGATGTCTTAGCATTGCATGAGGCATATCGCACAGATAAAGCTCCTTACCGCTCGGCGTTCTACTTCCCACCCAAAGGATCTAGCCAGCTGTTGGATACTGTCACTGGTAGCGCTTTTGATAATGCTAGGGCTGTCAGGGATTACAAGACTGATGTTCTCGCCCTCAGTCTTGACTCCCACAAATCCAGATGTGGAGAACTCGTCAATGGTGGTCCTCGTTTGGCTGTCGAGATGGAGCGTAATTGCAAAGCCCTCGTTCTTTGCTTTTTCGGCCCACTTCATCACAGGAGCGTAATTGCCACCCACTTTACCTGAACCAGTTCCTCGAGGGGCAGTGCGATCAAAGTCCTCTAAAATCAAGGCGTCCACAGCGTTGATACCGTGGTAAGCAGCAGCGGGCGTGACGTAGACGCAAAAAGTATACGTATCAGTAGGCCTGAGGAGGAGCTGAGGTCCAGAACCAAAGACGATAGGCCGGATATATAACATGCCATTTGTGCTGTGAGGAGGGACGAACGCAGCATTGTTGGCTACGGCTTGCCGAATACAGCCCAGGAAGTGATCTTCAGGGATTTCCGGTATGGATACCAACGAAGCGGAGTGCTTCATGCGTGCAGCATGGAAATCTGGTCTGAATATGTTGATTACGGTGTCATTTGGGCCGCGAAATGCTTAAAATAATAATTAACACCGCGAAATGTTCTAGATAGACATTGAAAGGAACTACCTTTGAGGCCTTCATATGCACTCTGGCCTGTCTCGACAGGTTAGTCATGAGGACTATATTGATACAGGAAAAAGTAATACCGTAGTTGAAGACCGGTGCCAGACCATGAACGCAAAGGAACGGGTCTGAAATAAACTCTGGCTCCGACCATTTCCCGGTCTCGCGGTTCCAATGTGATCGAACATGGCCGTTGACTTCTGTAAGGGCGGAGAGGCCATCCCATGCTAAATCCAAATAATGTGAGCACAAATTTGTTTTGAACTGAAAGAGAAGTATAATGGGGTCAAACCAATGTCTGTTTTCGGTGGAGGAAGTCCCATTGTCGATTTCGGTTTCAAGCAAGACCAATCGTTAGTCCTGTCCACTCAACTATTTATAGTAACTAGCTCGCAGATTAATTGATGTGGGATTGGGATGGTTAAGATTAACGAATATGTAGTTTTATAACTAGTTATTATTTAAGCACTACCCCAACTACGCTTGCGAACTCCCCGTGCGAATTACACGCCCTTTTCTATATCGGCGGTTTACCCTAGTGGTAAAAATAATCACCTAGCCATGTTGGCATCTTATACAGAAATCCTGCTACGTACTAGACATTCCGCGTACAAATCCCCTCTTCCTCGCTATCCGACTGGTATTGGCTGTTTTAGTTCGGCCGGAAACATAAAAACTACCTTAAAAGCCCACCCTAGTTTCAAACGGCGTCTTATGTGTTGGAAGATAGCTATGAGATTCGTCCTAACATGTTTCAAGATACTTCTCAACAAGCTGCTTACTTCCGTGAATTTGCAAAATCGTATCCAGGTCACGGATGGTTGGCAATAGGGCTGGAGAACTGTCATGCGGCCATTAAACCTTAAAAAGTTCAGTAAGAACTCGTATTACTAAGACGAATACTTGCCGGTGATAGTGGGTCAAACGTTAAATCATACCGAGACCTTTACGCAAGAATTCTGCGGCCAGAACGTACACGCAAGAAAGGCTTGTGCATGACTTTCGCAATATCGTAATTGCGTTGTTAGATCACTCGTGGTCCGAGTTGTTGTGAATTATTATACTCGAGCACACCTGCTAGGTTGGGCTAGGGACCCACCCACTGATCAACACGTCGGTCCATTACAGTTGCGAGAGTTGCAAGAGCTGGATAATTGGAATTTCAAGTCGATCCATATTTGTCCGGCACTGGCAATAACTGTGGAGGATAGACGCTCGGTAATTTAAATGGGCTAAACACAAGGGAACAGAAGCTATGCCATAGGACTTTAGATAATTCGTACATATTGACCTCTGAGAATTATACTTAAATGAGAAGTCCTAGAATACAGAAAAAGGGTAGAAAAAAGGAAAGGAAAAAACGAAGACATGTCTAAGGAGACTTCTTTAAAGCACGATCGACAACAGCCAACGTTTCTCTATAGACAAATCCTGGATCCTCAATGTGCGGAAAGTGTGTTTGTCCGTTTGCTTGTATAAATGTGAACCATTCTGGATGTTTCTTCTGGAATTCCTCGTGTAAGGCCTTGTAATCGTCTGTCTTTGGTTGGCTGTATACGTGGTGGACTAGTGGAGGTTCTTTGAGATGATCCAGTCGATTAAGAGGAGTGCCCCAGGTTTTGTAGGCCAACTCCACAGTCTTTCCGGAGAGCGCCCATGTCTCATATCCAAAACCGCCGACGGTCTTCAGGAGTTGTTCTTTGATGTTTTCGTTTACATTATCACCAAGCCACGATTTGAAGAAAGCCACTGTCGTCGGCCGCCAAGTCTGCTTGTCTTGGAGGGCCTTCAGGGCTCCGTAGAACTGAGGACTCGCCTCAAGAGAGAGGTGATCGAGGATGACAAGCGCCAACATGCGTTCGCGTCCTACCATTTCAGCCAGGTCCATGGCTGCCCAATTGCCGTGAGAGGCGGCAAGACAAATGAAAGAATCGACTCCTAAGGAATCTAGGAGACTGATCGTGTCTCGCGCATGATCTTCAAAGCCAAAATCCCCAGTGAAATCACGGTTCTGCCCATGACTACGGAAGCATATATTGATGACTCGATAGTGCTGCATCAGATAAGACGTGAGGTAGGAGTATCCTCTATGATCCGAATTCCAGCCGGAGAAGGTGATAATAGCTGGGCCGTCATGGCAAAATCCGTAATCCGTAAAGGCAATTTCATGGCCATTAATGGTTTTTGTGTACAAAAATGAGTCAGCTGAGAGGAGAGGTGCGGTCATTTTGAGGGTGTGAGCTGTTATTGCTGGCGGCTCAATTTAGATGGCATCAAAGCTGAACAGAATAACAGAGCCCGAGAAACCCAGGCTTTTGTCCGTATTTCATGTTGCCAAGGGCATTTCCACACATAGACGGACTAGTTTGGGCTAAAATAGAGCGTCAGGATGAGCGGCGCTTCCGGTGATGAAGGGTCTAATTAGATTAGGCGCCGATAGAGCCCCTTTCTTCTCATGTTAGAATTTATACTCCGTAACCAACAAAATATGCAGCCCAGTTATTAGTCAGGGTAAGCAGCTAATTTAGTCACAGACACGTGTTTTTGGGGTCCTATTCCGCAGAAAACTAGCAATATTCCAGATAACTAGCTCTTGTCGCTTTTGTTGTAATCTGGCTTGGTGATTGCTCGAATGTGGTTCTACTAGTTACGTCAACTTTAGTTTCTGTGTTATTTTCTTGAAGGATATTTTCCCTCAACCTATGATGTTTTCTCAAACATTTAACTACACGGCTCTTGGAATTGCATTGGCTATAGCGGTTATAGCCACCTACCACAAGTTCTCTGTGATTGCATCATGGATTGTAGATGTAGGTTGCGGCGTATACACTTGTCGAGGTCTTGGGGCCCTCTTAAACTGTACACTGACCGTTTCACACATTTTTAGAAACTTCTAAGCACCTTCAACGGAGGCGTTTTGTCCCAGGGAGCTCCAATCCGAGGGCCGAAATGGCAGTGGCCCAACGGCCAGTTTGCCGAGAAGTTCATGGATGGAAGAGCAAAGTCAGAAGAATGGCTTCAGTACGGACCTGTGTACCGCTTGTGGGCAGGCCCAAAGCCTGAGATGTACGTGGTAATTTCCTTTGACAACTACCATTATCAATATAGGCGCTTCTTTCAAACTCTTTGGAACAAATACTGACATGAGAATTTACTTGCTAGTGTCCTAACGACCCCAGAAGATATTAGAACTTTTCACACAGACTCCGATAAGCATGGAAAGCCGCTGGATGGAAACTTTGGATGGTATTTTGGTCAACTCCTCGGCCGTTGCGTTGGCCTTCTTGAGTTTGATGAATGGAAGAAGATGAGACGAGTCGTTGATCCAGCGTTCAAGCACTCGTCTATCGTGAGCCGGATCGACGTAACCAACGCCAAAGCTCAGAGTTTCGTGGAAAACTTGAATACGTTCGCTACCAATAAAGAGAACCTGTCAGATAATGATAAGTTCACTGTGCATGCTGCTTCCGCATTCATGAAGTTTCCTTTCTACTTTACTGCCGAGGCAGTATATGGTGACATGAGCGACGAGGAAAAGCATGAGCTTTGGGTGCTAGCAGAGAAGCGACTGGCATTGCTACCCTGGTTTTTCAAAGGGAGCATCTACCGCACAGCGTTCTTGAAGTGGTGGGATCGCCCTGCCTACAACCAGCTCATGGAATTCGTGAGACACTGGGCTGACTTCAACACCCGTATTGCAAACACGCGACGAAAGCAAGATAAGGCTGTTCCCATTGTCTCTTACTTTGACGAATATGAACAGGGGTCCATCACAATGGAACAGGTTAGAAACCCGCGCACCCCATTCTGCTTACCCGCTGACTGCGCTGACTGCCAACAGATCACCCATACCATCGACGAGATGCTCTTTGCAAATCTTGACGTGACGACACATGTCCTGACTTGGGCGATCACATTGATTGCAGACCATTATGATGAGAAGGAAAAATTGAGAGAGGAAATTGCAGCAAACAAAGATAATTTCCAGCAGTACATCACCAAGACCGACACCCATCTCCATCGATGCTATTATGAGTCTCTTCGCCTGCGGCCACTGACGTGTAAGTGGGCTATCATTGGTGACATTTGAAAGAACAATCAGATCAGAACTAACCACGTAGCTGAATTTAGTATTCAGTATTGGTGAAAGTGCGGAGACGGTGAAGAACTTCCGCGGTATTCTCGTCAAACCCAAGGTAGGCTACAATGAGGAATCCATAGCGTAATAGTATATATGCGCTGACGAAGAGATATTCTATAGACCATGGTGTTGGTAGACACGCTGTCGATTAACGTGCGGAATCCTTTCTGGGGTCCCGACAGTGACAAATACAACCCAGATCGGTTCAAAAATATTAAACAGACCGACGCAAGTCACTCATCTAACCATAAATGGTAAATAATTGCGATAACTGACTGTGTTCTTTAGTTACGGTACAATCTTTACGTGTTTGGTTTTGGCCACCGAAAATGCCTAGGACAGTATCTTGCAGGGCACATGGTGAAGGCCATAATAGTACACCTCTTTTCTCAGCACGAGGTTCTCATAAAGAATGGAAGAATTGGAAAGGATGACTACCAAATTGACAAGAACACATGGGTCCCAGTTGCTGATGTCAATGTTGAGTTGAGCAAGCTCCAGTAATCTTTCAAGTTCGAGAATATTTGTGGATGATGCTGTAACCGGCCCCTCTAAGCGAAGCTTTACAGCAATAATTAAGGGCTCCAAAAACAACAGCAAATTGATACTGGGAACATATATTGATAGATGCGCCTTTTTGATTGTAAAATTCAATCCAATGAACTGAACGTAAAATACTGAAGTTGTGCGATCAATAGGTGTAGACATCTAGCAGGTAGTTATTCATAAGGGCAGACATGTTTTTAATTTATGTTAGATTCCACACAGTCTAGCATGGCGGTAATTTATGATTTTCCTTGTTCTTTTACCCCAATACTACAAACTAGTTAGCTAACTGACACTGGAAAGTCTTAACAACCCTCCAGCAGGTTAAATGCACAATTATCAAGTTGTATGGAGATTAGGAAATTATAGAAAATCAAATAATCTGAAATTTGGTGCGTATTTTTTGCGGTTGTAGAAAATATACTACACCACCAGAAGAGTAGTGTTCCCAATTTCAATACGAAGTACACTAGTTACAAAAAAAGTGTGACAGGAGTAAGTCTTAATTGCTCTCGTTTACCCTCATCCCAGCCAAATCCCCCAGGATCGGGATATTACCCAGTATGGTGGAGAGTATTCCGACAAAAGTGAAAGCGATAGTGTGGTGGGGAATTGAGTAAGAAAACTTCTAACAGGAATAGGAATATTAGCCGCCGAATATTAGCCGGTTCTTACACCGGTGCGAACGGCCAATATTCTGGCCTAGCCCTGACCACTGTGTGTGGAACCGACACGAACTCTCGGTGAGAATCCGACTGACGAATCAAGATGACGAAATAAAATTATCTGTATCATCAGTATGGACTATCAATACATACATGCTATTCCACATGGAGGGAGAAAAAGGGAGACGAAAGGAAAAAAGTCTACCGGCATAGTAACAAACGGTCATGTTGATTTCTCAAAGTCGAACTCGACGACAATCTTGTGACCGATGTCACAGTCGCAAACAAAGATGCGTGCGAAACGGCAATGAACCCTGTCTGCGGTGTAAGGCAGCCAGAAAGGAATGTGTATACAGTCCTCCGCTACGAATTGGCAGACCCAGGAACAAAAGGACGAGGGAAGACCCGAGAACGAAAGAGAGAGGAGCGAACAATGGTTGTGGCGAAGTCCCTTCACCAATGCCAAGCATTGCTGTCAAAAGGGCGCAAGGACCAATGCCACTGAACATGCAAAAAGACTCATTCATTACCAATTCAATGTCTTGCACTCCTAGCCTTGAAGATAACGATTCAGATGTGTCTTCTTGGCTCAACGTTCTTCCTATGATAGCATCCAACGCATTTAATGCGTTACCAGATACTATGAATGAGAATGCCGACTTCCGGAGGTCACCTTCAGACAACTACGACATACCTACGATGGATCAAGATGAGCTCTACGATACAGTGGCCGGTGGAGTGGGTGAACTGTGGCCAGATCCTTTAATTTCTGACTGGCAGCTTGGTGTAGCTGATACATCCAATCCCGTGGAATCTCCTAGTCCTGTGGAATGTTCCCAGGCGAATCCAGCGCAGAGAAAACCGCATCTACCGATAAGGAGCATTCATTCGGTTCTCTTACTTTCCGAGATCAATCTTCAGCTTCACAAAATACAAATTCCAGAAAGCCCTCAGTGCAGCAAATGGAAAACCAGTCTACACAGCACAATCCAAACAGCACAATCTTTCATACAAGCCTTAAGCAAGTTAACTGTGGAGAAAAACGCCAAGCCATCCAGTCCCCGTAAATTGCAGACGCCTCGACCTGCTTTCTTCAATGTTTCGGGGACGCCGAAAGAGGAGTCTAAACTATCCAGTCTGGACTGGGCAGTTCATGGACCACAAAATCAACCATTACATACACCATTTAATAAACAGATTGATAATATAGTAGCGCACCTAGCGCTTATCTGTTATGCTCAGATCATTCGTTGCTACAAGAGCCTGACTATCATGTTGTCAGACACTCTCATATGGGCAGAAGCAAACCCGGACGACCAGCCCTGCTTATTACCAATCCGCATAGGAATATTAGAGGCATCAGTCAGTCCAAGTCTAAATATCGCAATGCTCGCGCAGCTTATATCTCACCACGTTGATGAGCTCTCAGAAAAGATCCATCGGCTTGGAACATTACTAATGCTCGATGACGGGTCTCAAAATAAAGCGGTAAATCATTCGCTAAGAGAGATGCTAAAGGTCGACACACACCATGAGTTAGACGACCTGAGAGACGGCCTGGGATTTATTATGGATAAAGTAAGATCACGGGTCTAGGGGCTAGCCGCATTATGCAAAATGTGAAGCTTTAGGATAATATTTGAATACGACAAAGGTAGTCTGCTTAAGGCTATTTGTCAATGCTCGACTTAGGTACAGTCGGCAGCCGCTACGCTCGACAGGTTTTGCACCAAAGCTGTCTATAGTTGATATATTACATTACTATATGGCCGTTGCTAGCAGACTCTTAGTATATTCCCCCACCCGAGTTCTATTAACGCCCACGTAAATTAATCAATATCCATTGACGCCTGTCTAGACCTTACCGCGAATGATCCAGTCCACTTCACAATAAGAAAATTCGGCATAGGTTCAGCTCATTGCAGCGTCAAGTACAATATATAATAGTCGTACCACTACGTGCATGATCTAGACACCTAAAACAATCTCACTGTGGCTCACTTAGGTGAAAAATTTATTCTTCTATTTTTGCAAGTCAAGGTCAACCCAGGGTATTTTACATTTTTTTCACAGCCACCAGTAGTCTATCACCATCAATATAATTCTTAAAATCCGCGGTACAAATAGCCATGTTCGTGTAGAAACGTTAGGCTTCTATGAAAAAGGTACCCCTTCTCCCCGTGCCGATCTAGTTCAAAGAATTCCCATAGCCCTTTTCTAGCCGCAGGTCTGTATCTGCCCAACCATTGACAATGGCCATGCCCTGTTGTCTGTATGCCTCGATCTCATCCCATCCCCAACCATCAGCAGCTCCTATGGCAGCGTTACCCTTGGATTCTGCCAAGGGGTCCTGTCGAGCCGGTATCCAGCCCGCTTCGGTAAGGAATATTTCAGGTCTCACAGTGATGCGACCCTTCTTCAGGATGTACTTAGACAGACTACACGCATGCAGCTTCTTTCCATTTCTGTCAATAAACCAAGAGCCGATGTATAGCCACCGCGAGTCCCATCCGAGTACGCGAGATTCAATATTATACTTGGTGTACGCGCTCATCTCACGTTTGAAAGAGGTGTAAGTGGCACCAAGGATAATCGCTGGAGATCCCCCGACCTTCTCACGTCTCGGTGTACCGTCTCTCCCCGTGTACTCGATGAGCATGTTGTCCATTGGCCAGGCCGGCGCCAGAATACGACCGATGAGCTTGCTTCGGGCGATGTCCAGGTCGGTGAAGTAGGTCGAGTTGGACTTGTGTAGGTTGAAGTCGATCTCGGAGAGCGGGACGTAAGTCGAGTAGACTGACGGTAGGAAAAGTGGGTGTTCTGAAATTGAGCTTGACGAGCTCGGCTTCCGGCTAACTACGATCCTCCGTGTCGCATTGCCCGTTGAAGGGGATGGGATCGTCTGTCGCAGCTGGGCCTTGAAGCCGGCGTTGAACGTGGACAGAACCCGCCATGTCCAAACCCCTGGCACCGACTTGAAGTTTGCGATAGCAAATAGTACACCCAAACTCAATACCAGCCATGATGTGGGCTGAGCAATGTCTACAGACAGCCGGAACAAAACAGGCAGCCAGTTAGTGATGCCATCAAGCAGTGTAAAAATCATATTTTGTTTCTTTCCAGCGGGGAAAGAGAAGGGGCGGACGTGTCAAGCATCCAAAGAAAGTACGACGCCAACAGACACGACTACTCATGATATTTGGTGTTGCCGAGGAAGCTATCGAATTCTGCAGATCCTGCTTGACTCAAAAAGAGGCGAGAGTACATTTACTACATAAGCCAGTGCAGCTATTAGGCCGAGAGCACGGCGCTTCAAACTGCCGATCGTATATTCTATGCGTATTCGTCCACCAATTGCGTCGGTCTTGGCGCATACTGCTAATTATCCTACAAAATCGCTATGTTTGCTAGGTGCAGCCAATAAAAATGACATGGTTGACCGGAGAGTAAGCATGTCATGCACGGCGGGACCTAGAGGGTGGAGTTGCCGAGCTTGATTCGATAATGGCCGACGCCGAATATCCAACTGGTGGCGGTGATATTTGGAATGAATCCCTAGTATTGTCTGTCAATCAGGGGATTGAAGGAGTTCATGGAATGTAGACATCCAGGAACCGTATTGAGTACCTCTTAGCTGAAGGGAGTCTTGTGTTTTTGAGTAAATACGAGTAATGATTGAATAAATAATTTTACAAAGATTATTGGATCATGACGAATACCCCTTGAGCAATTTAAGCCAATAAAACCGATATATTGTAGAAGTAAACATCGCCCATAACTGTGAAAATGGGATCGTCCCCAGTTAAATCCATATAGAGATATGCCCCGAGTCAAATTCAACATGACAAGCTACATCAAATATTAAATAGATCTACCCCGCGACAATAAAACCGGTATTCGTCGCGTGTTTCTGCGTTCTCATTCTCTAATAACTCCTTTGAGAAGCCCGCACTGTGCTTTCAGTCTGCAGTAGATATTTCCGACAAACACACCATGGCAAGCCAACTGGATAGTCTCATCGATCAGCTAGGGCAGACTGCTAAAGCCATTCAAAATGACCCTAGCTATTTCCAAAGTTCCCCGGAACAGAGACTCAAGCTCCTGAAGGCAACTCAGGAACTTTACAAGACGACCCAAGACCCTATGGAAGCCTACATGGAGTTCCTGATCAGCATGGCTCGGGTAACAGTGATTCGACTCTTCATCAAATGGAAGGTCTTCGAGATTATAGCAACTGAGGGCACAATCTCCTACGCTTCCTTGGCTGAGAAAGCTAACGCCGATGCCACCCTCATCAGTAAGTGTTGTGTGTTCGTCTGAGATAAAAATTGTGCACTAAGCATTGTTCGCAGCGCGCCTGGCCAGGATGCTGGTGTGTACAGGAATTCTTCAGCAGAACACGGCGGACGAGTTGTCTCTCTCACCCTCTGCAAATATTTTCATAGCACCGCATCCTGCAAGCGCCTTGGTGCAGTTTGGGTAGGTTCTACTTATTTCCTTTCATACAAATAGGGCAACTAAGTTTCCTGTAGATATGACTTTCACTGTGTCGCTGCCATGGCCATGCCCAAGTACTTCGACATCTATGGTCGCAAGGAGCCCGTCGGAAGATATAAGACCATCACAGCCTACGCATACGGAAATCCCGATTGGACTGTGTGGGAGCACTTGAACAGCGATCCTGCTGGAATGGCCGTTTTCATGACCAGCATGGTTGCCATGAGCCATATGCAGCCCATTGTTGGCTCTTACGACTTCAAATGGCTGCTTGATGAGGCACCCAAGTCGGAAGACCGCACCCTTGTCGTTGACATTGGTGGAGGCAAGGGTCATGCCATCCAGGCCATCGCGCAGGCTACACCAGGCCTCCCCTTGAGCCGTTGCGTGGTAGAGGATTTAGACGATATCATCCAAGAAGCGAAGATCAACGCCAGTTCTGAGATGAGCCAGGTTCAATTCGTCGTGATGGACTTCCACAAGGAGCAGCCAGTCAAAGGTAACTTCGAACTAAAATGGTCCCTAGTTTAACAGATTAGCTTTGCTAACCCTATACCCCATCTTATTTTACTAAAAAAAAGATGCTTTGATCTATTACATCAGACGATGTCTTCACGACTACGGAGATGACGAGGTGACAGGAATTCTCGAGCAGACTCGGAAGAGCATGGCGAAGGACAGCAAGCTGCTCATCGTCGAGCAGATTTTGGACAACCCGCCAGACCCATTTGCGGTGGCCGCTGATGTTTTTATTAGCACCATCGGAGGCAAGGAAAGGACCATGGAGGACTTTGAGCATGTCACATCCCGCGCAGGATTGAAGATCGTCAAGGTTCATAGGTCTCCTGGCTCGGATGTTGGTATTATCGAGTGCGAGAAGGATACCTCAGATTAGCGGACAAATGGACGTAGCCTATAATACGCGTGTTCCTGAAGCCATCTGTTAGTATTTACCTAGGAGTTCCCTAATATCTTGACGGTAGTAATAGTGCTTCAACTGGAAAACAACCCTCCGTTCAAATGTTGCGTCGAAGAATACCTACTTATATAGAAATGTTTTGTATTAATATCTCATAATAATGCATCTATTTCTGAGATATATTGATGCTAAAAATAACGATTGAAGGATATTTATTTTTAGAAATATATTATTAATGCCTTCAAATGTTATAATAATATATCTATTTCAGAGATACACTACATATGTAGTATTAGAAACAATCGTTAAAGAATACATACTTATGAAAATGTCTTGTATTAATGTCTCATGATAGTGTATCTATTTCTGAGATATGCTAGTGCTAAAAATGGCCGTATAATATATACAGCATGCCACATCAGCAACCTTAATCCATTTTACCTGGCGAAAGCACGAAATTAGAAATAATTTCCGCTGGCGGACGTTTGTGTGCGAGACCATCAACAGCAACAGGGAGGAAAGACGTGATAGCAGAGATGTGGGATGACGAAACTCGACAGTTAAACTCGAACCCGCAGTGCAGCCCATCTTCCTGTTCCGTGAATTCCAGCTGTAGCGGAAATTTGGCACCCCGAGCTTTGATTGGTTCACTGGAGACCTTGATACCTGGAAGTTTTAAGGAATTCTCAAGTGCGTCTGAACGCCAGTGGTATACGACCATAACATCGAAGAGAGGTATGCTGCTACCGGCGGCTGCCAGGATTTGGGAATAAGGGAGTTGGTGTTCGACGGCCAGGTTGATCTCGGTTGTTACGTGATGTAATAATTCGTCACTGCTGGTCATGTTTTCATGGCTGAGAGACAGTTTGATGGGCAGTCTGTCCAGGAAGACACCCATGAGCTTGGCGGTACCAGGTTCGTCTCTGTTTGCATATGGGATCCCTAAGGTAAAACAACTAGAACCGAACACCGAGAGAAGAGTAAGGACTGTTGCAGCAACAGCCATGCGCTGGGACATTTTTATGCCTTCTGTACATGGAATCAAAATTGAGTGATATGTGTCCAGGTCAAGATCAGGAGCAGAGCCATCTCTCAGCGGTGTTGTTACGGTGCTTCCACCAAATTTGTTTTTCCAAAATGTTTGCTTCTTTTTATCCAGAGATGTATAAGGCGATCCTTGGCTTTTCCGTAGCCATTGTACCCATTCAATATAATTTGGCTTCGGGGGTTGATCCGCTTCATAGTTTCTGATGTTGTAAGCTGGTTTCACACTATAATGGCCACTTGTAGACTGAAGAAGAATGGCTAAGGAATGCTTGTCGGTCACGATATGGTGAGTCACGAGAATCAATGAAGTCAAGACATTGGTTTGCTCCCAGATAATAATCCGGATCAGTTGATCCTGTGCCAAATCAAAAGGTTCATTTACGATACCCTGCAATCTGTCTGTGTCCATTGCAGCACCCGTAAAAATGAGTGGCGGATGTATGTCCTCAGCAATCCGGCGAACGACAGAACCGTCCCTGGAGATATAGCGAGCCCGAAGGATGGGGTTTTCTTGAATCACCGAAACCAGGGAGTTCCTGAGTAGCTCGGTATTAATATCGCCATTCAGGTCGAAGCGGAATGTAGTGTTCAATAAGGATTTGGTCCCAGACATCATGTGCCAGTTGTATAACTCTTCTTCTATTTCCGAAAGAGGATATAAAGCGGCAAGGTCGGCTCTAGAGCCGAGGTTGGAGACATATGACTTAAAGGACTGGACTTGATTTTCCGACTTCTCAACAAGTGCATGCTTGTCGATCTCTTCTGCGAGCTTAGAAAGAATGGTCTCTCGAAGCAGCAGCGGCACTGGGACACGATGACCAACGGATTCAGTTATCAGACGAGCGGCGTGGATTGTCAGCAAAGAATTTCCTCCAATTCCAAGGAAATCATCATGTCTATTGATACGCCGAGCATCCTGGCTGCCTAAGACGGACTTCCAGACCTTAGCGACAAGACACTCTGTAGGAGTTAACGGAGGGTCGCCCCGGTCTTTGTATTCAGAGGAAATTAGTTGAAGCGCCTTGCGGTCGATCTTATTATTCGCTGACTGCGGCAGCGTGTCCAAGGCTATGATCTGGCTTGGACGCGTGTAGGCCGGGAGTAGATCCATCAGTTTCGAGAGGATATCCAAAGTATCGATAGTGCTCGGTGTCACAAAAGCAACTATTCGGATGCGGTCAGCAACAATAGTAGCAGCTTGCTGGATGGAGGAGTCCGCAGTTACGAGGGCACGATCAATTTCCTCCAGTTCGATACGGAATCCACGGACTTTAACCTGGTTGTCGACACGTCCCAAGTAGACTAGCGACATATCCTCATTCCATCGTCCCAAGTCACCAGTCTTGTACATGATTTCTCCCGGTGAGAATGGATTTGGTAGGAAATATTGATTGGTTTGGTCCGGTGAGTTCCAATATCCCTCTGTCGTCTGAGGACCCGAGAGAAAGATCTCTCCGATGACACCCGGTGCCACTAAGCATTGGTGATGATCTAATAGGTAGACTTTGATATGCGGTACAGCCTTACCAATTGTGACTTTCTGTCCTGGAAGAAGTCTGGCCACCGTCGATATCGGACCACACTAGATTTGAAGATGTATAATCAGCCTCGAGCTTCATTCTCTTTGAAACTTGGAACAGAGATATACTCACCTCGCATGGCCCATATCCATTAGATAGACATTTACGAGACCAAGTGTCTGCAATGCTTTGCGGCACAGGCTCCCCAGCCAGGTTGACAGTGTCAAGGTTAGGGAAATCATCCGGTGACAAGGCGGCCAGCAACGAAGGTGTAGCATAGGCGGCATGAACGCGGTTGAGATGGCCCAGGGGATTACTTGGGTCTTTAAGAACCAATGTCCCTCCATAGCATAGGGTCCCAAATATTTCGACTGTGACCACATCGAATCCTGCTTTTTGTCAGAGCCGCTCTCCGCTGTTTATGGAAGATGAATGCGGTCAAACTCACCCAAAGAGTATACTTGGCCGTTTCTACGGCCAGGCTCAGTGAAAAGGCGAACGGGTTCGGAGGCAATGGCCATGAGAATGCTTTGATTGTGAAGCGGAACTCCTAGACAATTGTATCATTAGTTATCTATAATGTGAAACAAAATAGAGCGACGTGAATCAACCTTTAGGAATCCCTGTAGTTCCGGACGTGAATACCAAATAAACAGCGTCTCTAGCCTTTGAGACTGTTCTCAATGGTGAAGCCTGTTCCTTGGAAGTGCTCAGGAACTCATCACATATTATGACAGAATCGTGGCTACTGTTAATAACTGAAGCGCAATTTCTGTTTGCAGCTACAAAAGAACGAGCGCCGCTCTGCTCTATGATAGCATTGATGCGTGCAGCTGGTAATTTGATATCTATCGGGCAACAAATGCAGCCTGCCTTAAGAACTGCCAAGATCGCCACAATCCAGTAAAGCGAACCATCTGTCAGAATACCAACGACATCTTTTGGGTTTGTGTGAGACTTGAGGTAGTTTGCTAGCTTGTTCGCTGCTAGATCAAGTTGCCCATATGTCATCGAACCGCTGACAGATTCTATAGCCCTCAAATCCAGATGTTGGTTTGCTGTCGCCTCAACAGCGTCTTTGAGTGTGGGATATCCTGCATACTCTACTGACTGATTTGGCGCGTTCAAAAGGTCCACTCTTTCCTTCCCGGTAATTATTTCTTGTCGGATATTTTTGACAGATTTGATTTCAGGTTGAAGAAGCCCCTGTAGCGCGCTGCGGAAGTGTGTCAATAGACCTCTTATGCTAGATTCGGCGTACAGCGAGCCATCGAACAAAATGCGGGCCTGTAGGCCATCTCCCTCTCTCTCGAGAAGCAGTGATATGCCAAATTCCATCTTATCCTTTCTCTCAATCCTCCAGGGCTCCGATAGAACCTGGCATTGACGATCCATAGTTGGTAAATCATACTCAATCACGACGATAGACTGAAACATATTTGCGATACGACCAGCCGGCATCTTAGCCAAGGCTTCGTCTGCGGACCATTGATACTCCATCATGTGCAGAAGACGAGACTGGGCCTGAGACACAAGACTGTCGACTGTCTCATTATTCCCTAGACCTAATACAAACGGACATGTATTCAGTAACGGACCAACAACTTTGTCTGCCGCTGATGCCCCAATGTTTCTCCCCGAGAGCACAACTCCAAAGGACACATTGTCAGTGAAAGTGTAATTGGACAAGACCAACCCCCAGGCACAATAGATGAGCGTTGCTGCCGTAACATGCCGAAGTCGCGCCGTAATCTCTAGGCTTTCGCGGGCTATACCCAGTTCAAGCTGAAGGCTTCTACTCCAGCTACCGTCCTCGCGATCAGGAGATGGGTTTAACAGAACAAGCGGCGGCTGATCTGGCTGGCTCTCGAGCATTTCTGACCAGAAAATTTTGCCCTGCGTGTCGTTCTGTAAATTCTGTTGAGCAAGAGCGATGTTCATATACTGGGGAGGATCAGCCAGGTCTTCACCGTCTAGCGCGGAGCGAAGTTCATCCAAAATTAAGCTTAATGACCAGCCATCAGCTTGGCTGTGGTGGGCAAGGACTAGTAGCGTTGAGGCTGTGTCGGGCACGAGAACTAGGTGGCACGCTTGCACTGGGACGAATCTCTCTGATTTATTGGGCAGTGAAATCATCTTGTATAGCTCCCGACAGCGACGCTCGATCAAGCTTTCTAGGTGTTCTTGACTCGTCTCATCACTATTCCATTTGAGGTCCAGCTTGGGACTAATATGCTGCAGCCCCTCTTCGAGGGAGAACGCTGTTCTAAATATTGCATGCCTCTGCATGACCTGGTGCCAGGAGCTTTTCAGCTTCTGGGAGTCAAGTGTCGTTCCCGGGTGAGGCATTGTAATGCGCAGGAGCATATAGTTCACAGTTGGGTCTCTGGCATTAGCTTGAATCATCTTCGTCTGGACGGATGTCATCGGACCAGTGGCTGGAGTAGCAGTGTTTTCGAGCTCAAGAGTCGCAGGCTCCGTAGAGCGGTCTGTGGTTTGTTCAATTACCTTGCATATCGAAGAGAGATCTGGCAAGTTGAAGAGGTGTATGAGCCTCAGCCGTAATCCTCTACTTTGGAGGAATGACAACACTTTCAGGCCTGCGAGTGAGTTGCCCCCCAATTCCTGGAAGGAATAACTCTTGTCTATGTCTGTTATCGGCAGTTGCAGACTCGTGGATACTGCAGCCATCAGAATATCCATCACTGAAGCATCTCTAGAGATAAAGTCGGATGGTGTTGAACCACCTTTATCAGACATCTCGGAATCCAACAACTCCTGTAAGGATCTGTTATCGGCCTTGCCATTTGCAGTCAGCGGCAGAAAATCCAGCGCGCGTATCAGGTCCGGCACGACAAAAGCATCGTGTTGAGTAGCCAGTCTTGCTCGGAAAGCCAAGGTATCTATTTCAGCCGGAGTGACAAAAGCGACGAGTCGTCCACGGTGCATGAAGGCTGTAGCAGCTACGATCTCGGGGCTATCATACATTATTGGGATAACTTGCGACTCGAGGTTGACCAGGAATCCGCGGTTTTTCACGAAACTGTCCTTCCGTCCAGCAAATTCAAGACCATCATCTGTTCGCTTGGCAAAGTCACCTGTGCGATATATCCTGTCGCCTCGCCAGCATACGAATTTTTCATTCGTCAGAGCTTCGTTCTCGAAATACCCCGTCGCCAAGCCCGGGCCCGTGATGCAAATCTCTCCATACTCCGCTTCTTTATCACCGTCAAGCAATAATACCTGACTATTGGACATCGGGTGGCCTAGAGTGATGGGTCTCTCCGGTAGGAGCCTGGCAACGAGACAGGCGAATGTTGTTTCCGTTGGCCCGTAGAAGTTATAGATGGTACATGTCGGCAAGGCCGCAGCCCACTTGCGGACAAGAGATATAGGGGGAGCCTCACCACCCATGACGAGGGTCTTCAATTTCGGACATGTAGTTGGATCCTGGATTGTATTCAACACAGATGGGGTGCAAACCATCGTGGTACACAGCGTCACAGCGTGAAGGAAATCCGAAGTTGTGGCGATTTGTAGCTCGGCTCCATTGCAGAGAGTTGAAACAATAACCCCCGTACATGCTACACATTGGCTTATTAGTCATAATGGAACGTAATATTGCAAAATTAACTGACGCACCGTCGAATCCAGGTGAGAATATTAGCATTACGCGGTCTGATGGGGTGGCATTGAGATTGAAAGGTGTTTCATGACCACCCTGTTCTACATAATTGAGCACACAGCTGTGCGGAACCATAACACCCTTTGGCGCTGACGTTGTACCAGAGGTGAATATGATGTACGCTAGGTCGCTTGGTTGAATGCGATCCCAGGGACGGTCGATTAGTTGGTCGGCCGTTCTCTTCGCCGCCAGCTCTTCGGCAGGGGAAAAAGCAGACTCGATCATGAAGTGCGGAATCTCTTCATATCCTGGGAACTGATTTGTCGTGGTGTTCAAGACGACTCGTGCAGATACTCTGCTCAAGGTCCATTCGATACGGTCCTGACTCCATGATTCTGTGTCGATGGGCACGAATAAGGCCCCCGACTTTAGAACTCCTAAAAAGCATACCACCATTTCGGGGCTTCGCTGTGCCAAAACAGGAATCTTATCGCCCTTTCCTACGTTGCGCTGAGAGAGCAGCCACGCGATGTGGGACGCTGCATTGTCAAGCTCTGCGTATGAAATCTTCCTATCTCCGAAGGAGATCGCAGTATGGTCTGGCTGGAGCTCCGCCCACTGCTCTATTTTGTCACATACTGTCTTGTACACTCTCGTAGTACTGGTGAGGGTTTGAGACACCATTTTGACTGATAAGATGCTTCCCTTGAACCTGGCTATACAATCGGAAGAAATAGTCCTTATCTTTAAAAGACAAAAATTGTGCGGCTACCAAAAGAAGGACATACAATTGTGCTTCCCTATGTCACTCATCATCCAGGAATACAGGACCCAAGAGCAGCGACTTGGAGGCTGAAACATAGCTATAGTGCTCCGTCGCCGTGCCGCCAAATAGAGCAATACGGCTATATTCTGGGATAGTATTGCTCCACATTCATTAAGTTCCGAGACTATTTAGTGGGGACATCAAACCAGACCAGAATAGGCTAATTGCCGCCCATTCTAACCCTACCGTCAGCCCGGAGCATATTTGCATCGGCCAATATGCAGTTTAATGGCCGGGTCATAAAATACGGCTTTGCACCACGGATCATTCACAAACATGGCACATCAGAAGCTTGATTGCAAGTATCAAAAACCTTTGAACTACATCTTAGCGGGCGATCACCAACACGCAAAGCCTTCCTGCCCTTCACTAAGGGACGGTTAATGTTTTTTGCGTGTACGTACTTTGACAAGACTTCCATCCACCCGTAAAAGTCCAGTGGCTTCAAAGCTAACCTAAAGAAGCCACAACGGTCTACTTCAGTTCCTTTCCTTATTCTTGACTTT
>CVMT01000004.1:281376-356454 GCA_000985935.1 Talaromyces islandicus | reverse complement strand
TTTTTTTTTTTTTTTTTTTTTTTTTTTTTGAGGCGGCTTCAATCGTCATATCCTATCCAGTACCACGAGCCAGGATGTCCAAGGAAGCGCTGCCCGACGCTTCCTTAGGCCAATCTCCGGACGACAGCCCCCAGGAGGAACTGAAGACGGAATGGAAAATCTCAAAGCGCGGTCTACTAGTGTTCGTCACCATCTGCGTGCTGACCCTCATGGTCGCCATTGATAGTACATCTATCGGTGTTGTTTTGCCGGTGAGTCCGACGCATTCGGCTGAGAGAACACAGAAGGATGAGCCTGGTGTTGACCAACATTTTCATCTAGAATATCTCCAAAGCCCTTGATGCACCAGCCATTGAGGCTTTCTGGGCCGGCACTGGCTTTCTCCTGTGCGCAACTGGTGAGCAGGTTCTGCCGTCGATTATGTTTGCTATGCTAAAACGATATCACTTCTAAGTCTTCCAACCGACATTTGTCTCCTTCTCCAATATCTTCGGTCGCCGCCCCCTTTTTTTCCTCGCCATTTTCTTCTTCCTCATCGGATCTATTGTGGGCGGTGTCTGCCAGAATACAGGCCAACTACTAGTCGGCCGATGCATCCAAGGCGTGGGAAGCGGTGGTATCATGGCTATCACCGAGGTACTCATCGCTGACCTCGTCCCACTGAGGCAGCGTGGTCAGTATTACGGAATCATGAACGGAACATGGAGTATCGGATCCGTCTGTGGCCCGATTGTTGGAGGCGCGTTTGCCGGTGCTAATGCTTGGGTAAGGACTAACCAACTCCAGAGTCAGTTGTAGTCTTCGTGCTGACTGCCCCCCGCTTTGTTAGCGATGGATATTCTACATCAATTTCCCGTTCATCGGAATCGGCATAGTTTGTGTGTTCCTCTTCATGAGGCTGCACTTTGTACCCACCTCCCTGGCCGAGAAGCTCCGCCGTGTCGACTATGTGGGCACGGTCATTTTCGTCGGAAGTACGACGTCTTTCCTTATTCCATTGACCTGGGGAGGCGTTATGTACGACTGGGACTCGTGGAGGACTCTGGTGCCTCTCATTATCGGAATTGCTGGTTGTATCGGGTTTATCGTTTACGAGGCCTATTTTGCGTCGGTTCCTATAGTCCCAGCGGTCCTCTTCAAGAACAGAACTACCACCGCCTCCTTTGTCAGTGCCATCTCCTCAGGCCTTCTTGTCTGGTGCGTCGTTTACTACATGCCCCTATACTATGAGGCAGTCAAAAATTACAGCCCTGTCATTACCGGTGTAGCGATGTTCCCACTGACATTTACCGTGGCACCCGCCGGTGCTATCGCTGGCATCTTGATCACTGTATATGGCAAGTATCGTTGGGCCATCTGGTCCGGCTGGATGATTTCCACGCTCGGCTTTGGCATCTTGTGCCTCCTTGAGGTCGACACCAGCATCGTGAAGTGGATATTCTTGAACGCCGTTTCCGGAATTGGTCTTGGGTTTATCTTTCCCTCCGTTGCTTCTGCGATTCAGGCTTCTGTCACCCGGGAAAATGTGCCTATGGCTTTGGCCATGTTTAGTTTCTTCCGTTCCTTAGGCCAGGCGATTGGAGTTGCCATTGGCGGCGCCGTCTTTCAGAACCAGATGCTCAAAAACCTACGAGACTATCCTTCTCTAGCTCCTAATGCCCAAGCCTATGCCGCCGATGCCTCCGGTTTAGTCCAAGTCATCAAGGCCATGCCGTACAACCAAGACAAAGCAGATCTCCAGCAGGCTTACGTTGACAGCCTACGCATTCTTTGGGCTGTGTGCTGTGGCCTGTCGGGGGCCACTCTCTTGGTCAGTCTCGCAACACAAAGCTACAGCATCGACCAGGATCAGAGCACCGACCAAGGTGTCATTGAGAAACATGAGCATGATCCGAATGACGCGAGTCCTGTGGCTTAGGTCTGAATACTACGTACATGTACTGTTTCAATGTTTTGTTGCTGTTGTTTTTTTTTTTTTTTTTCCGCATGTTCTACTTTCGTATCATTCTTCGCGTCTCTATAGTATGTTTTTTAATAGCAGGAGTTATGGAGCAACATATATTTATAGTTTCAGCACTAGGTTATATGTGTTGTAAAAGTTTTTAAATAGATGAGCAAGAAGCATCTCCTCTCTTTCATCTCTCTCCTAACTATGTATTCTTCTATTAATTTCATGTTTAATTAAGGTGACTTGTAGAGAGTTAATCACCAAAAGGGGAGACCAGTGGTTGCTGGAAACTAGTAAAACAATTTTAGGGCGTAGAATCAGGCCTACGGTAATTGGAGTAGATACTATAGTAGTACATGCTGCCTTCGTCCTTTGAGAATCGATGGTGTCATTCTAATAGCTAGTATGACTGGGGAGTTTGTATAATAACGTGATAGCAAAAATTTCTCCAGAGCTTTTTAGAAGATTGGTATCAATCGATTCAACAACTCGTCACCAAGATTGACGAATCGGTGCGGATATTCAGAATGCAAGAAAGAACGTACGATCAAACAAAGAGTAAACTGGTCAAGTACTATCGTAATGATAGGCTGCAAAAAATTGTTGAAAAATAATTGTATGGTCTTTCCTTCGAATGTTAAGAGAATAAAACACAATGAACTAGATACGTGATCAATGTGACTAGATTACACGGTCGTACTATTTACTCCAATGTTGTGCGAGTCAATAATAAGCCTGGCAGATACATAAATAAACAAATTCCATTGAAATAAACTAAAATAAACTTAAATATTTCCTTATAATCCTTATCTTTGTTCTTGTATTGGCATTTAAAGTGTAAAGCTATCAATACTACTCTCATCACGTAAAAAGTATTAATTCCGATCTTTCAATAATTATCCCAAATGCCACTGGCCAAGAAGACAGGGAAGCCAGGTACATGTAAGAATAGGAGGAGTGGTGGTGAGGCATAGGTCGGCAGCGCACTGGCCACATCAGAGACTCGGCTTCACGGATGTTCGCGGGGCAGGAAGAGCAGCCAAAAGAGAGGAAAATAATAAAAAATAACCAATAAAAACTGAAAAAAAAAGGAAAAGAAAACATACAACAGCTGGGATTCGCTGGTGGTCACCCACCCAACTACTAACCAGCCGGCGTGTGGCTTAAGTACGGCTGAGCGGACGGGAAGCCCTGTTTTCCACACCCTATGGTCGTATGTGATGGCTACTATCAGAAAAGAGGATTATATAGCACAAATTTTAAACTTGGATCTACTTTAAGATTAGGGAAGCATACAGCGCAAGCGTTAGTGTACTATGAAGGGCAAAGCCCAGTCAAATTACAAATGTAGAGTCATGGTTGACAGGCCATTGACAATTATATTCACCGGAGGGATTCCCTAGCACAGGTATGATGAATGGAATTCTGTCCGTGGGGTTCTATTCCGCCTAGGTGTAACTGAAGCTGAAGATCAGGGTAAGAAATGGAGAACCGCCTTTCCCTTCATATAAAACTCCCTGAGATTTTTTTTCAGGCTCTTCTATGTAGAAACGCGAATGCAGAATATTTTATTTTATATAAGATACATGTATACATAGGTATAATCAATATAAAGTGCTTCCGGGACGTATTTTCAATGTTGTAGCCGAGATGCAGGAGTTCGTTTAGAATAAGGTTTATTCACACCATCGACATCTAAATCATGCTGACATGTTTGCTCATTTGACTTGCAAAATATATAATTATTATTAGGTATATAACCTTCTTGAGCAATGTTCCGTTACGCGAGGTCTGATTAGCTGTTGGGTCAAAAGTGGGTCCTATGTCTAGTCAATAACGAATAAGGAGGTCTGATACTACCACGACGGTTGACCTCTTGACATCTTACCCAACACGACTGAGTCGTCTACATTCACTTCAATCATACAAGTACGGACAACCAAATATTGCAGCGATACAGCATGTTTTTCTGCTCAGCATGCGGCAAGTCGTATAAGAGAAAAAGCCACCTAACTCGGCATGAGTTGACGCGTGAGAGTCACACAAATCCCTGGCAATTGATATCAAGCTTACACAAATAAACAGACACAGGGCAGCCCTCTGCCAGTTGCCAATTTTGTAATAAATCATTTTTTAAACCGTGAGTCCTGGGCCAAAGTTTCCGGACCGACCGGGCTAGCATCAGAGCTGATACTAGATAGTGAGGTCGCCCGGCGGCATAGTATACTCTGCGCCAGGAAAAATAATCAGCCTCTGCCAACAGCAGCAAAGCCAGGCAGAAAAAAGCAGTCCTGTGATGAGTGTGCCTATTCCAAGGTGGCATGTGATAAGAAATCACCATGCTCTCGTTGCTGTTCTCTTCAACGTCAATGTTCTTTTGGACGTCAGAAAACCTCGTCTTCACCAAGCCCTTCCTGTACAATGCTCGCGTTGACGTCTAGGAATCCATCGAGGAGTGGCAACCCATTCTTCTTTCTTCTACATCTTACCGATCCCTCGGTCAAGAGAGATAGAATGGCGATTGCAGAAACAGCAGGATCCTCGATCAGAAGAAACCTAGAGACGCTCAATTCCACTCTGGAGGATGCACTCCTCCCCAATAACCCTTTGCAGGCTGTCCTAGGCGGTTTCCAGGGTCCTGATTGGTTTTCTCAGCCTTCAGTTACAGATGACTTTCTCGCTACTGACTACATATTTGACGATTGTTACAATTCGAAACTCTCCAATCAATTGCACCAGTTGACGATGGAAATCGTCGAAACTTCTGAATCCATGAGCATCAGAAATTGCGACCAGCGACAAAAAGGTCTTGAAATGGCAGACCTGGCCTCGATCTTCACAATATCAAACCTGTCTACATTCATATCGGCATTTTTTCATTCCCTCCACTGGCATTTACCTGTTGTACACTTTCCAACTTTTGATCCAGGTCAAGTTTCCAATCCCCTTCTTCTCGCGATATTTTTGGCTGGCGCAAAGTATACCAACACTCGAGGCGAGTCTGATATTCCACCGGGACTTCTCAGCGCGGCTGAAGAGCATATCTTCCGGCAGGTTGCGAACTTGTCAAGGACACAGCTCCCAGAGAACTCCGTTGGCGTCGAGCCGGCTGTCGAAATTATTCAAGCTGCGCTTATTATTGAAATGCTGCAGTTCGCACAGGATGACGTGCAAACGCGACGCCGTATTCGAGTCGTCAGACATCCGTGTCTGGTATCCATCATCCGTTCCTTGGGATTCTTCAACTTAAGGAGGCGTATGGTGCTCGAAGTTTGTGACGAAACAAAATGGCGAGCATTGATTTCGGAAGAGATATGTATTCGGTAAGCCTCTTAACTCATTGGAGAGAAATGTTTATTAACAACATCTCAGTATTGCATGCTGGGCTTTCCTTGCAGATGGATTTCTTACAGTTTGTTTCAAAAACAACCCTGTGCTGTCAGCGTTTGAGATGGCATGCGATTTCCCATGGAGCACCGAGTTATTTGAAGCTGAAAGCGTATCAGCTTTCAACAAGCTTGTGCCGACCTATGTGGCTGAGTCGTCTCTTCCTCCGTTGAGAGAAGTTGTTATGAAGTTGCTGAACAATTCTGACGCCGATAGCCCATTGCAATGGAGTCATTCACTGTCGGAAGAGCATCTTTTGATTTTAATCTACGGTTCGTGTGACATGACTTCTTCCTCGTTTGACTAAGTCCTTATAAATTAACTGACACAAGGGATCAACTCGTTCGCTTTTCAAGCAAGAGCTGGCTTATTCGGTCACATACCTCTAAATGCCATCAAGCAAGCCGCCAACAAATGGAAATCCATCTGGGAATCCATCACCACAAGTCTGTGCCACCTGAAAAAAGAAAAGGCCTTGCATCTGGGCTATTCAAAACACGCAGAAGAACTCTGGTGGCTGCTGAATGCTACGTTGGAAGCATCTACAGTGGAGAACAATACGAAAAGCCTGCGGTATTTGGAGAGTGGAGAGACGGATGAGTTGACGAATCTGAATGAGTTTATTCGGTGGTGTTACAAAACGTGATTCTTTTTTCCTCTGAGGTAAGTAGCAGGTAAGCTCATTTGACAATCTGCGGTATTTAACGCCAGAGTAGGGGTTCTAAAAATAATTGATGCAGTTTGATTATTATACATGATCGATTATGTGCAAATTTCATGTTACAGTCAAGTTTAAGATAGCTATTAAAAACCTGATAGGGATTATGGAACCAGTGCAGCTCTTATATGTAGGGCTCCTGAGGGTGTTCATCTCGTGACCAATCAGTCCTGCTTGCTCACAACCCGAGCTGCCTTCTTCTGAAACCCTACCAAGTCATCCCCATAAGGTTTCCGGTAAGTTCCACTCAACCGATCCCAGAAAGTCGTGAATTGACCATAGTTGTAGTTGAAGTACAAATGGTGCATCGTATGGCATGGCGGCCCGTTGACGATTTTGGATTCTGAGAGGTATTCGGCGTCGTCTACCGTCATTACACGAGAAATTAGTACGCAGCTTTTTCAGGTTCCAAGATACAAGGAAATTAAGGGTTACTCACGTATGAGAACAGTCCAGAGAGTCACGAAAATAAACAAGCCCAAATAAGCGCGTTTTTGCAGTGGAAAAATGAATGGGAAGATATGATAAGGCAGACTCTGCATCCAACCGTCAAGCGGATGAAAGGCATAACTCGCAAAAGGCGTGGGCACAATCCATTTGTGATGGGGCTTATGCAACCGCCGGTAAACAGCAGGCAAATGCAACCATCGATGGATCCAGTATATCCCGGTATCTGTGAAGGCAATGAACAAGGGATATTGCAGCCAGGTGTACAAGCTGAATGGGCTTTCGTCTGCAAAGTCGTACAGCTTGGTCCACCCCCGAACTTCGGCGAGGAAAATCGGTGCAGTGAGGATTGCCATTACCGGCATTGCGCTCAAGCCTTGTTTTATTTCCATCTTGATTTGTCCTTTGAGATATTTGGGATGGCGGAGCAGTGTCTTGTCGAAGAATACATGGTACATTATGGTGCTGCCTATCAGATACATGATCAATCCGAATACCCTGTCATAAAACGATATTTATTAGTTTTTGCGTTTTTGACGCTAAGGGCGCCGTGTTTACCAAATAATCAGGAACAGGGATATTCCTTGTCTGAGCAGGTCATCTCGTTTCCACAGACTTGAATCTGCCCATTGGGATGGCTGGAGAGGAAAGTAAAGCTGAACGTGTCTGTTGTGAAGCCCCGAAGATTCGGGGGTTGTGGATTTATCTGGAAGGATGGCAGCGTATAGTCGGTCAAAGACGAAGGTATCTAGGACATCTAGAAAAACATCCATGATGAATAATTATTTGTGATACAATTGTATACCCCTTTCAAATAATAATAATAAAAAGTACTGTGGATTGTGGAGGTTTCGAGCAGGCGATTCAATTCTGCTAGTATCTTATACGCGGGAAATACCTACCACGGCGAATCCCTACTTCGGAGTATGCCTACCTCGGGTAATCCCTACATCAACCACCCAGATAGTGCATCCTAAAAACAAGAACACTTCAAGGCATGGCTACAAGGTAATCGCGAAACTTGTACCGTGCTGGCTAAGAATTTTGGATTTTTCTTGGCCGGCACTCTCCCAATCCAAGTTGTGGCGTCGGAGCTCGAGATGGGCTGAAGCCATCTTTTCTTGCCAGCGACTTGAACAAAGTTAGTGGGCAGTAATGAAGTGTATATCGTGTGCATCACATCGTGAAGTTCTGTCGAACAACAGTTCAAGCTTAGCTTGTGGTCCGCGCAGTGCGGAGTAATAGGGGTAAATGATCGATCTCCCCCGCAATCTGCGAGTAATAAAAATACCCCGCATAGTTTCAAAATGTTCTCTAGCTAACGAACAGGGTTTATTAAGGACCATGATCTCGGTTTTCGTCGCACGTAGAGTCACTGGAGTGATGCCATCCGTCCGGATGGTATTTGTTCCACCAATCATGCGGCGTTCGGTGTACGTTTGAGCGAAGTGCCGGAGTGATGCAATATCGAAACGTACGGAGTATAAATGCAACTAAAGGGTATTTAGAAGCGACTCTCCAAGAATTGGATAGTGATACGAAGTGGTGCAGTAACTCGAGACAACGATGGGCTTCTTCAGGTCGACCTTGTCCTTCCTCTTCTGGACCTGCACCGTCGTGCTCGCAACAACAAACTCCTCTTCTCCTGTAACTTGGGACAAATACAGTCTGTCGGTCAACGGCCAGAGGCTGTTTGTCTTTTCTGGAGAGTTTCACTACCAACGCTTGCCCGTGCCTGAGCTATGGCTGGACGTATTCGAGAAATTAAAGGCCAATGGCTTCAATGCCGTGTCTGGTAGGTAGGCGTTGCCATATATAAACTGGGGCCACTTCTGAGCTATTCTGCAGTGTACTTTTTCTGGAGCTACCACAGCGCCTCCAAAGACCATTATGATTTCGAGACCGGGGCACACAATATCCAACGTTTGTTTGACTACGCGAAACAGTCCGGGATCTATGTCATTGCTCGCCCGGGACCTTACAGTAATGGCGAAACTTCTGCTGGAGGATACGCTCTTTGGGCCGCCAATGGTCAGCTCGGCGAAGAGAGGACGAGCGACCCCCAGTACTATCAACTTTGGTATCCCTGGATGCAAAAGCTAGGCAAAATCATCGCTGCCAACCAAATCACCGAGGGTGGGCCGGTCATCCTTGTTCAGCACGAGAATGAACTGCAAGAGACTACTTATAGTGCCAACAACACACTGGTCGTATACATGGAGCAGATTTCGCAAGCCCTCACTGAAGCCGGTATTGTCGTACCAAGCACCAGTAATGAAAAGGGGATGCGCAGTATGAGCTGGTCGACAGATTACCACGATGTCGGTGGTGCGGTCGATGTATACGGTCTGGATAGCTATCCCGGGGGATTCTCTTGTACAGATCCTGATGCGGGATTCGAGCTCGTTCGCACTTACTACCAATGGTTCCAGAACTACTCGTTTACCCAGCCTGAATATTTACCTGAATTCCAGGGCGGCTATTTTCAGCATTGGGGAGGTTCTTTCTACGATGACTGCAGCTCGTCTCTTGACCCAGACTTTGCCGATGTTTTTTATAAGAACAATGTCGGTTCCAGAGTGACCTTGCAGAGTCTGTACATGGCTTACGGGGGCACAAACTGGGGGCACAGCGCGACACCTGTAGTATACACGTCATACGACTACGGTGCTCCGTTGCGAGAGACCCGAGAAATCCGAGACAAGCTAAAGCAAACCAAACTTTTGGGTTTGTTTACTCGGGTTTCATCGGATCTTTTACAGACAGAGATGATTGGGAACGGAACGAATTATACCAGCGATGCAAGCATATTCACTTGGGCATTAAGAAACCCACAGACGAATGCAGGTTTTTATATTGTTTCGCACGATGATAGCCCTTCGAGGGACACCACCGAGTTCAATATCTCGGTTGAAACATCAAAAGGTAGGCTAAGTTTCATCATCCAAACAAAGCCCCCTATTTAACAACCTTGTCAATAGGTACTATCGATATTCCGAATGTTGAATTAGCTGGCCGCCAAAGCAAAATCATTGTCACGGATTACAAACTGGGAAGATCGAGTCTTTTGTTTAGCTCCGCAGATGTGCTCACATACGCAACTCTTGACGTTGACGTCCTTGCACTTTACCTTGATATCGGCCAAACAGGAAGTTTTGCACTGGCAAATTCTTCTTCTCTAAAGTTCACAGTACATGGCAATTCAAACGTGAGATCTTCTCAGACCAGTCACGGTACCGTATACACATATACGCAAGCTGAAGGCATCTCGGCGATTCAATTCTCACATGGGTTGTTGGTATACCTTCTCGACAAGGCCACAGCATGGAACTTTTTTGCGCCATCGCAAACATTGGATCCAATTGTGCGGCCTGATCAGCATATATTTGTCATCGGACCTCATCTTGTCAGGGGAGCCTCGTTCAAAGGGAACACGGTTGAGATTGTGGGCGATAATGAGAATACCACATCTATCGAGTACGTCTGATATTTCACGGAATCCCTAGACCGTGCCTGTTTTAATTCTTTATGTGTCTGAAGAATTATTCTAATATTGATACTAGGGTATATGCTGGAAAATCGGCAACTTCCATCAAGTGGAACAAAAAGACCATCGCTGCGAAACGCACTCCATACGGCAGTTTAATCGGTACGATCCCGGGTACAGAAGACGTCACAATCAGCCTTCCAAAACTCATGTCGTGGAAATCCCACGACGCCATCCCCGAGATCGATCCCAATTACGACGATTCACGATGGACAATCTGCGACAAAAACACAACTGTCAATGCAGTGACCCCATTATCTCTTCCAGTTCTATACTCTGGCGATTACGGGTATCATGCAGGACCAAAGATCTACCGCGGACGTTTCAAGACCTTGAATGCTACTGGGGTGAATGTCACCGCTCAAAACGGTGTTGCGGCAGGGTGGTCTGCCTGGTTGAATGGTCAATACGTGGGGGGCTCGCCAGGCAATGCGAGCCTGGCAGCAACGTCTGATGTCCTGAAATTCGATACAAGTTCACTCAAAACACAAAGTGATGACAACAAAGAAAATGTGCTTACAATCCTGACCGACTATACTGGCCACGACGAGGCCAATGTCAAGCCAGAAGGTACTCAAAATCCACGCGGTATACTCGGCGCAGTTCTGCAGGGGGAGGGCAACTTTACATCATGGAAAATCCAAGGAAACGCCGGAGGAGAAAAGAATATTGATCCTACTCGGGGGCCTATGAATGAAGGCGGGTTGTACGCGGAGCGCATGGGATGGCACCTCCCTGGATTCAAACCTGATGAATCCTGGGACACTCGAGCACCCACTGACGGAGTAGCTGGTGCGTCCGGTAGATTCTACATTACCGATTTCACCCTAGACATTGCCAATGGCCTGGACGTGCCTCTTGGCTTGAAGGTCAATGCATCTTCTTCTGTCCCCGCAGTGGTGTATATATGGCTGAATGGGTACCTATTCGGTCACTATCTCCCACATATTGGCCCTCAATCAGTCTTTCCCTTTCAGCCGGGTATTATCAATACCCAAAAAGAGAGATCAAATACTTTAGCAGTAAGTCTGTGGGCTCTGACAGACCAAGAGGCAAAACTCGAGCAGGTCGAGCTTGTATCGTATGGGAAGTACACGTCTGGCTTTGATTTTGTGCGGGACTGGAGCTATCTTCAGCCGGGGTGGGAAGATCGCAGTGAATACGCTTGAAGACAACCTCTAATAATATCAGTTAATCAATGTTTATTATCAGTAAAAAATGAATAGGGTATCTCGGGCTTCTCAGTACATGTGTGCAGCAAGGCTATCTCTCCTCCATCAACAGCCGTTGACGAATCGTATCCATTTCATCCTGACCAACTCCAATCGAAACCAAATACGCCTCGACTCCTCCATACTTTGAATCCAGATAGCCCCTAACGGCCTCTGCAAAACCCGGCGGACACTTGGCATAATCCTCATCTAGCCCGATCTGCGTAATCTCCTTCATCAAATACTCCAACTCTGGCTCCAACTCAGCTTCGGATTTCATATAATCTGCGCTTATCGTGTCTAGCGGGACCGCCAGAAATAAAAGTAGCAACAGAATAATCAAACCCGTGCGGTCTTTTCCCTGCGTACAGTGAATCACAAGTGGGTATGTGGTGGTTTCTATTTTGGCGGCCAAAATGCCGAATATTTCGCGAATCTCGGCGCCGCCGCAGTCGAGCATGTCCTGCGCAAGCCCGATCAGACCGCGCGGTTTCATGACGTTGGTCGCGACGAGACGGGCTGCGTCGGTGCGGTAGCCGGAAGCCGCGAGGCCGAGTGCTTTTCTTTATAGAATTAGGTTTTGATGACTGAAAAAGAGAGAGGGAGAAGGAGAGAGTACATGAAGTTATACCAGTCCAGGCGCCAGAGAAGCATTCTCTCAAACGCGCGGCCGGTCATGCTGATCATGCGTCGTGTGACGTTGGGTAGATTTAGGAGGTGCTCCTGATCAGCAGGGGCAGCAACAGAAACATTTTCCGGGTTTGCAGTGTCTGGGTTTTCAAGTATACGGGCATCTCGACGCCGCTGTGCAGCGAGGGCATGTTCAGTGCTGCGATGCATGAGCTTCGACTCAATCAAGAGTATACAGTAGAGAGAAAACCAGACCTCGAGCGCAAATCGATTATAGTAGCCAGGCCAATCTCGTCTGTCAAACGCTGTGTGTCGCGCTCAGATGCATCGTCTGGCTGGACGTTTATTATCCATTAGCCTCCAGTCTGGTACAGCAGCACGGAAATGCATACATACCCTGGCACTGCGAAACAAAACACCTTCTCTGAGAATTCTGCATGACCTATTAATCATCAAGAAGATACAAAAAAGAAAGAAAAGATAAGAAAAGAAAATATACAAACATACTTGTCCCCATTGAACCCGTTGATCGACCTGCCAACGTCGCGAAAATTCAAAATGTTATCAAACGGGCGATCCGCCGAGCCCAGAACGAAGCCTTGAGCCATTGTTTTCAGCTTGTCTCGGGAAGTTCTAAGAGCATCGAGGCATCAAGTTCTGATTACCCGTAACTAATTATAAAGGCCGTGGAATGATGGATGATCAATAAGGATGAATATATCAATATGCTGTTCGATAAGTGAAAGGAATAAGTTTCAACGGCTCCGCGTTAATCCCGACGACGCGCCTAGTTATAACTAGTAACTAAAGAGTAAACTAACGGCAGAACAGTCCAGACAAAACAAACTGTCGGTGAGTTAAACTTTGAAGTCAGTCTAATATTTTTAATATTTCAACTGATTCATGTAGGTCCGCTCGATCCCACTATCAATTCAGGAGGCTAGCGACAATAGTCGGTGGAGAGGACGCAGGTGCGTTACTCGGCAACGCATCACCGCTACTTCTTCTAGTATTTCATTGTTGATAATTCTATTGGGATGGGTTAAGCAGGTAAATATTTAATTGCGATATTAATTATCTGCATTATATAATTAAAAAAAAGTATTGTCTAACCATCTTACACGCAGTATATATTTCAAGTAAGTAGTCGTGAGTCATAAATTGTCCTTTTTCTCGATCTTCAAATCATACAACATTCGCCCTGTTCATTACCTGGCCTCGATAAGTGTTTGCTCTATCACCCATTGAATCCGTTGTAACCGGCTGTTCAAAAAACCGGTCATCAGGGGGCAAAGCTCCAGAACTGGCACTGGGCCTGACGCTACCCATTTGCAGACCTTTTTCGGCTTGTGGAATACGATGGCGCGAGCGAACCGACGGTAGCAAATCAATGACGAACGAGAGGACGTAAAAGGTGAAAATGAGGGAAATCACTAGAGAAACCTGTTAGTCGTAGTCGACGTTTTTATCTCTCGAAAGAATGTACCCCATTCAACAATCGCAGCAGCATTCTGGCGGTTCGACACCTTGTCTAGTACCCCAAACGCAATAGCAAGGCCCAGCTCTGTAACAACGAAAATCAACTTGATCCAGAAGCTGACGATTAGCACGACGTGTTTGCGGCGGTAGAAAATCCCCAAACGCAAGTATTCCAGACAGATAAAAATCGCACTGAGCAGGTATCCGCCACTGTAAACAGTTTAGCTATCATCAAACAGACCTCTTTTGGAGGGAAAACATACATGAACAAGCCCAGAAAAGCGCGGTGCATGCTCGGATGCCGCACCGTGTCAAAAATCGTAAGCAATATCAACCCAGCGGCTCCAGCCACCGCGAAAAAGAGAGAAATAATCGAGCAGATCTTGTCAAATCTCCCCTTATTCCTCACCAGCTGACCACGGTGTCGCAACCAGCGCTCCGACAGAAACGCGAGATCAAGCGTAACTACCGTAACAGTGCCCATTGCGATGAACAGGGGTTTGAGCCCGGTTGCGCCAATGTCGGAGATGTACCTATATTCTCCCCCCCCAAAAGCCTTGTCAGAACCAGCAAAGCGATAACACTGAGGGAGAAGACTTACGGGACATGTTCACTAGCCGACATTTCACGATAGCGAGGCTTCCCCTGCGCAGCCCATGTCGATATCATCGCGATCAGCATCGCGAGCCATACCAAGGCCGATATGACGGGCAGCAGCCAGAACGAGATGATCCACATGGTTGCAATGCAGGGCAAAGTCCGTTTGGTCGCGTCAAGGAAAGGGGGTATCCGTGGCGAGTGGGTGAATTAATGAATTATGTACTTGATTCAAAGGGTGGGAAAAAAAAGCTGATGACTTCACTCCGGGCTCCACCGCGTCCACGACGTCATCGCCGGCACTGCGCGCAAACAGCAGGTCGCAGTCGCACAGCCATGCATATCCGCGCGTTCATACTTCTCTGGTTGGGTCATAGGATTCAAAAGGAATTAGGCACTGTGTGACCATGAAGCACACAGCATTCCGTGCCGAGTACTCGTGTTTGCTGCTCGCGATGCTGAGGGAGCTAAGATATAAGCTACCGGCGATCCCTCGGATCTGGCCGGAGCGCGCCAAGGATACCACCAAATCTTCACAAATGATTTCTGTGGAAATTGAAAACCAAGTTTATAAACTAATTCTATAGATGAAGAGAAATAAACACATTAATCGTCCTCTGTACAACTCCTTGCCGAAAAACCACGATGAGGTTGACCCAACCCTTTTTGAAGGAAAAAAAAGAAAGACAACGCAACATGCAGACAGAAAAAAAGACCAAGAGAATTTTATAATGAAAAAGGGGTACTCTGTGGGAAACAGAATTTGTTAGCGACCATTGCGACGACGCGGGCGACTGTTGTTGTTGTTGTTCTTCTTCTTGTTTTTCTGGGGAGCTGCAGTACGCGCGGCAGGTTTACGAATCGGTGGCTGCTCAACGACCTCCACCTGTACGCCATGCTCTCCATCATCATCGTCTTCCTCTTCTTCACTGTCCTCGTCCTCGTCCTCCTCCTTCTCATCCTCCTCCTCCTCATCCTCACTGCTTGATTCCTCCTCTGAAGACTCGGCTCGAGTCTGGCGACCAGAGGATCCACGGCTAGGCTCTTCAGATACGGGTGGATAGCCAGGGTATGGCATACCGGGACCATAGCGGCGACTGTAATTGAGCCGTGGGTCACCTGGCCCAAGGCCATAAGGCTGGTACATAAAATTATCCGGGTAAGGAGTTGTGTTGGATGAGGATCGCTGTCGCGGCGCCCATTGAGGATCGTCAGGAAGGGCTCGCATATAAGGAAGATCGCGGGGAGAAGCCGGCTGAAGAGAATCACGATCGGAGAACCGTTGGCCATAGGCAGGTTGATGCATGCTTAGAGGCGAATTGGTACTGGATTGTGGACGTAGAGATTGCATAGTAGGCGTTCGCGGGCGGGATGAAGAGCTTGATGGGCGGGTTGAGGGCGCTCTAGCGTATGCCATTGAAGACTCGTCTAGCAGGTATTGTTCTTGTGAACTTCGTCGGCGTTCAGCTTGAGACGACAGCTGAGACGACATCTTGGATGACTCGCCACTTTTACGTCGCTTGCCATCCAACTGGCGAGTAAAGCCAGTCGCTTTTGACATCGAGACCTTTTTGGTATTGTTGGCTGTTTGCTTGCGTCTTCGGTCCAACGCATCTAGCTCTTCTTGAGACAAACGGACGTTCTTCTTGCCAAGCATCTGGGCCCGTCTGATCCGTTCCAAGGCTTTCTCGACCAGCATGTCCTCTTTATCGCGCAAGGCCAATTGCACGGCAAAGGCCACCGTGCTGTCGGCATCGTCGTTCAGGTCAAAGTCTTCGCCGTCGGATAATTCACTGTCGTAATCATAGCCATTGTTCCTAAGTCGTAACTCACGTGTGCTCGTATTCCCCTTGTTTCCATGTCGCTGCAGGCTGCCGAGAACCACTGCATCGTCGCCGTCGTCATCGCCATCAATCTCCTCAAAACGCACACCGTCAAAATCTTCCCATTGTGTAGCCCTGCGCCGGGCCTGTTTCCCATTTCGTACCCCTGGTGGTCTTCCCCATCGGGGCATATCGTAAGGAGTTCGCGGCCGACCACCTAGACCGCCTCCTCGGAAAAAGCATTCTCGATAGGTTTTTCCATTAGAGAGGCGTGACCAATGACAGTCACGCCAGTGGCACCAATCAGCCAAAGCACCGTGGTGATGGGCGAAGCGTACAGGCCCAAGGGCACGGCGATGACGAGCATGCCAGTGTACAGTTGCGAGGTAGTTGCCCGGGCGACACCAATGTCCAGATCACGGCCCTCCAGGCGGCCAATTCCATACAGACCAACCGTCACAAAGATGATGACGAAGAGCAGCACGGGGTTGGTGAGCAGGCTGTAGATGCTCAGCATCACAAAGACGAGCGCATAGTTGCTGGAGAAGTAGGACAGGTTGTAGTTGACGCGGCTCTGCACCTCGCCAAAGTCGGCGGGTTTGGACAGGCGCTTGATGTCGAGGAACTCGGAGACGGGCTTCAGGCTGGCGAAGCGCGAGCTCATGGAGGTCGAGCGGATGCTGTTCAGACGATCGCCGAAGCGCGAGGTGATCATGTCAACGGGGAACTGAATGCGAGCCATGTTGATAATAAGAGGCGGGAACAAAGTGGTAGTAGGGAATTAACAGAAGATGTACTGAGTAACAGGATAAGGATTGATTGGTCGAGAGAGTGAGCAAATAGTGAAGGAAGCAATAAGGCCAGTAGTAAAGAAAGTGATGAGCAGAGAAACGGATGTTATTTTTTTGGCAACAGCAGCTGAGGCAGCCACGGAACCCAGGGGCAAAGCCTAACTCGAAGCGTCGCTAGTGCCGCCGACGCTCGCGGCTGCCGTTTGTCTGCGTTTGCAACAAGAGATCTGGCCTTACAGGGCTGTTCTATGCTAATATATAGGGCATGCTGGTTACTAATACTTGCTCCTCACGCAAACCTCGTCGCGGGGTCGGTCCACCTCTGCTTGCATGCGGCATAGTGTGTGCAGCCGTGAGTGGACTGACGTGGTCGCTCGATGGGCGGTGTGCTGTTCCTTGACTAACGAGTTAGGCAGTTGAGGTTGTCACGACAAGCAGTCTGATCATATCGTCTGCCGTGTATGTACGAGAACCTAACTGCCCTGTTGATACCCAATTGCCAATTGCCAATATCAGCATCAATATTAATAATATTTATATCCATACAAATTTATGTATATATCGTGATTCTGCTGTGACCATAATAATAATACAGCCATAATACAAATACGCAGTACTAAAAGTCATCAGTCTTGGCATCGTCTACCGGCCAATCACCCCGTCCCAAGCGGGCCCGCCTGCTCATTCCGTCGACGCTGCAGAAGAGGTGACAACACCAACAACTCACAGAATTAATATTATTCAATCGTAATTGTTATACCAATCCTACACCTTGACTGTTCTCTCTGGTGAAAAAAGTCTCCGCTCTCTCCTCAATGGAGTAGCCAGTCTACATCACCTTTTTCCCCCTTATTTCCGCTCGGCTTCTCTTGTGTTCACAGTGGACACATTTTATAATACTCCAACATGCGGCACTTTGCCCTTCAGTTTCTTGTTGCAGCTGTCCTGCTGGTACTAGCTGCTGCCTGGACCAAGGAAGGTAAGAAGAAACGCAGTCATTATTCGAGACATTACTCGGAACAGCCATCTAACCGTCGCAGATCATGAGATCTTTCAGCTTCGAGATGAGATTATGGTGAACGAAGGCCCCAATGTTACTTTCTACGGTAAACCTCATTTTCTGGATAACACTCGACAAATTTCACTTGCTCATTAACAAACACAGACTTCCTCGCCGTGAAACCCACCGCAAGCCAGGATGACATCAACAAAGCCTACCGCAAGAAATCCAAAGAGCTCCACCCGGACAAAGTCAAGCGCGCATTCATCGCCAATAACTCGCGCCAGCCGCGCGACAAGACCAAAAAGAACAAAAAACCCGGTGTGCACGTTTCCAAGGGTCCCTCGGACCGCCAGGTTGCAAACGCCGTCAAAGAGGCCAACGAGCGCTCTGCCCGCCTCAACCTCGCTGCCAACATCCTGCGTGGGCCATCGCGCGAACGCTACGATCATTTCCTCAAATATGGCTTCCCCAAATGGAAGGGAACTGGGTACTACTACTCGCGGTTCCGTCCAGGTTTGGGGTCTGTGTTGCTTGGGCTGTTTGTAGTCTTTGGCGGCTTTGGCCACTATATTGGTCTCGTCCTGTCATACCGACGCCAGCGCGAGTTTATGGGTCGGTATATCCGCCATGCCAGAAAAGCCGCATGGGGAGATGAGAGAGGCATTGGAGGTATTCCCGGTCTTGATGCTGCTGCTACTACCCCAGCTCCAACCCCGGTGCCAGAACCCGAAGAAGCCCCCGCTGCTGCAATGAACCGCCGCCAGAAACGCATGATGGACCGCGAATCCCGCAAAGAAAACAAAAAGGGCTCCAAAAAGGAAGCCGCTGGTGGATCCGGAACCGCCACACCGACCGGCGAGTCTACTAGCCCGGGCCTTATCGGTGCTCCCGTGGGCACCAAGCGCCGCGTGTACGCAGAGAATGGCAAAGTGTTGGTTGTTGACTCTGTCGGAAACGTGTTCCTCGAAGAAGAGACCGAAGACGGCGACACGCAAGAATTCCTGTTGGATGTAGACGAGATTCCGCGTCCGCAGATACGTGATACCGCTGTGTTTCGCTTACCCGTTTGGTTGTATCGCAGGACTGTGGAGAAACTTCTTGGAAAGGGCTCGGCCCAGTCTGCAGAGGATGAGGATGCGGCGCAAGCCGCAGAGGATGATGTGCTTGAGGAAGTTGAAGAGAAGCAAGCGGCTTCTACCGCCACGTCTGCGTCTTCTGCGAAGAAGCGTGGTAAGCGCAACCAGAGAAAATGATAGATTTTTGATGTACGATTGAAGGGGGTACTATGTATAATATTGGTTTAGTATATTAACTTGGTTTAAAAATAACATCTACTTCTTTTTTTTTTTTGGCCTCGACTTTACATGTAGAACTGACATCTTAAAATAGTTCAAAGTGTATAGGAAATGATTGCGAGTAGACTGTTCGCTCATCTACTGTGCGTAATGTATCAAGCAACATAGGAGAGTACTGTACAAGAGAAAGAAGCAAGCGACCATCGCTTGAGAAAATAAATAAAAATAAAGAATTATTCGTATCACAATCACATCAACAAGCGCCAGGCACCGACAATAAGCGCCGCAGTACCCGTGCAAACACCACTAAACACAAACATTAGAAACATTTACAATCGAAAAAAGAAGGAAAAGGAGGAAGAAAAAATAAGATCAAACTTACACCAGCCACTGCAGTGTCGACTGCTTCACAGCCTGCACTCGCTCCCGCAGGCCCGCAACTTCCTGCTCAATCCGCGTCTCCGTCTCCTTGATGCGCATATCCTGGCTGTTCGCCTCCTCACGAATCCGGCCCTTTTCTAGGTTCAAGTCAAGTCGAACCGACGCCTGTGTGCGCCCAATCTCGTCGCGTAGCCGCGAGTTCATCTTGGCCAGGTCGGCGGCAATGCGCTCGTGCGAGGAGCGCGTCAGCTGGGCTTCGTTCGAGTCTGAATTAAGCAGTTCGGAGCGGAGTTTGGCGAAGTCGACTTTTTGGGTGTATGTTGCGCGTTCCGAGTCTGGACATTTTTGAATTAGCGAAACCCGTATACATACATATATAATGTGTGCGTGGAGTATACCCTCTTTGAGAACCATGGTCCTGGTCAGATTCTGGATCGACTCTTGGATAACATCGTTCAACACCTTCATCAGCGCCACTGATTGTTCCTCGCTGAATCCTTCGTTCCTCAGCCGTTGCACAAACTTCAGCGTGTCGAAATGATGAGTGCGCCGCATCACAGCAGACGCATGGAATGCGCGCCTCGCAGGCCTGAATGCCGCAACATATACTCCATTGTGTCTAATAGGGTTGCTGCATGCTGTTGTTGTCGTTGTAGCTGTGGTCGTTGGCGCAGACGCAGAGGGGCGGCGACGGGACTGTTTGGAAACCAGCGACGGTCCATGGGCGGATTCAACCACAATATTATGAATATTACTCCGCTGCAGCCCGAATAACCGGTCAACCGTCTTGTCGACTTGCGGGCGACTTGTCGAGGCCGGCAGCGCCGTGGTGGTAAGGCGGGGTGTGCCGTTCCATGTGAGGCGAGGAAGCAAGAATCGAGGAGTCGGGGCGATAGGCTTGGACGGCGCCATTGTTTTGCAAATCTGTGGCCAGAAAAGAAAACTATTCGAGGGTTTTCTTCATGGACGTTTTGGTGCTTTGAGTTGTTTTTTTTGCAAGGAGAGGATGGAAAGTGACGCATTCGTTTGTTCCGATGCTCGGATTGCGGGAGTTCTGGTCTAACCGGATTGGGATGGCGGACTGGTCCATGGCTAAGCCACACTGAAGAGTATAGGTATTGAAAATTCTCTTTATATATGATGGTGAGAATATTATACCTAATATTTCATTATTATACTGCATCGGCAACGCAGGTCCTTGGCCATATATATAGTAAGCGCGGACGGATATAGTATTGAGACTCGATTACTTGAGCCATGCATAGAATAAATATTTCAGATTACCAACTTTAAAAAGCTATGCAACTTTTCAGACCAAGCAAAACCGTTTAACCACGGCGGTCCAATCACGACAACTCAAACAACTCCCTCAGCAGCTTCATCGTATGCTCCGGGCTGTCAACCGAGTGGCCGATTGTCCTACTGTCGCTGAAGATCTCGTAGTCGTTGCCACCGGGCATGCATTTGTCGCCAAAGAAGTGGATGTTCTTGTACTCGACCCCGGTCGATTCCTTTTCGGCCTCGAGGTGGCGCAGGCAGTAGGTCTTGTCCCAGCCGGTGGGGAAGACATCAAAAGAAATCTTGCCGCCGATGGAGTAACTGGACATTATTAGTATGAGTGTATATATATATATTGTGGAATGACTACTCACGTCAGGCCATAGTCTGGGAATTCTTTCTTGAGCGCCTCGACCAGAGTCTTTCTGACATTATGAACGTTGTCGTACCTATTAATGTCAGCATGAACTTTTTTAAACCAGCCTCAATACCGGCCATAAAAGGATCACAACTCACTCCTCAAACTCATTTCTCTCTGCAATAGTAGCGTTCCTCCCCACAGGGCTGATGTTGATCATCCCCTTGCGGAACTCGATAAAAGTACCTCTTTTCCGCGGCAGTCTAATGTCTGCAAGATACCTGAGCGTGAAATTCACAAGATTCTGGTATTTCTCCTCCCCGAGCCACTCAATAAAGCTGGTGCTTGCAAGCGGCTTGCCGAGACGAAACGCATTCAGCCCGTTCTCCGCAAAGCAAAAGTCAAACAGCGAAGTCACCGGGACGGACGAAGAGCCGAGTTGTTCCTGCTGTTTGGCAAAGTCGGAACCGCTAATCTATTTTTTTTTTCTTTGTTATTATTTATCAAATTCGAGGAGTCTGGGTTTAAACCAACGTAGCCGATTGCGCATTTATGGCGGAGCTGCGAGAGCAATTCCTGCATTTCAGCCGTAGCAGGCTACCCATTGATATGATTAGCGCGTCACCCGAGTTAAAAAAAAATAAAATCCAGAATTACTTACTTGTCGTGCAGGGCTGAGGGTTTCATCGACATCAAAGAGACAAACTGTGTCCTTAATAGGCCGGTTCTCCAAGGAGGGGTAGACGCTGGCTGCTGCAGTCGCCATTGTTGGGATGGTATGAGGGAAAATCTCTGGTAAAACCGGGAGATAAATTTCAAATACCGAGGAGAAAGTGAAAATGACAAAGATACTAGCAGGCGACGTTTACCGTCGTGTTGTAGGACCGACTCAAAAAGGTCTGGAATCACCACGTTGCGGACAACTCGAAGGCGGTGAAAGGAGGGGTGTGGGGAGGGATACTGCTGCTTCACATGGACTGGAGCCACGCGGTTCAGTAAAATAATATACAGTAAATATGTTGATTAATTATCTACATTCCTAGTCCTGAGTTTTCGTGAAATTTTAATGGTAAATTATGCAGCCAAAGTCTTCCAACGCCTGAACAACGCCTCCTTCCCCCCCAAAAAGTTGACAACCGTAGTCCCAGTTAATGTCCTAACGTAGTCTGAAATACCTTGGCCGCTAGTTCACTCAAAAGTCTAGCGCGATCTGACTGAGGCAGCTCAAGAAACACATCGTACACACTCTTCCCCTTGGCGTCACGAACAGCGCCGAGTCTGTTTCCAGCCACAGCGCCGGCCAAGGCGCCAGGCACATTCGCAACAATAAAGCCCAATGCACCACCGCTAACTGCGCCGACAATGGACCAGAATTTCTTCGTTGGTACTGATTGCCCATCGGCTTCGTCGGTGGCTAGCCCTTCCTCGCGCAGCATTTCTTCAAACACCGACCCGAATTGGTCGGAATCGCGTCCCTGTCGTTCTTGTTCTGAACCACCAAAGCCGAAAGTCGACCATGGGAAAGCCCCGGCTCCTCGAGGGACCTCTTCGTCAGCGGTATCATCTTCCCCGGCGAAGTGGTCTCTGCGGGCTGCGTCGTATTCCCGACGACGTCCTTGGTCCGACAATGTGTAGTAGGCATCGTTCACCTTTTGGAACTGCCGCGTACGGGAGGCTCTCTCAGGGGAGTCGACTGACACACGATCCGGATGGGTCTTTAGTGACGCTCTGTGTTTCGCCAGTTATTATTATTATTGTTAAATAAAAAGAACTTGAAACCTTGCTGGGCATACCTTTTGTATGCATCGCGAATTTGCTGCTGGGTTGCAGAAGGGGCAATACCCAGCACCTTGTCTATCAAAAACAGTCAATTGGGAGTAAAAACAGCATTCGGTGGAGTTGTCGCTCACAATAATCGGGTTGGTCTGGTAGCAGATTAGCAAGATTGGACACCCCGCAGTAGACTGGGGGAGGGATTAGCGACATACCTGCCATGAATGTAGCTGGAAAAACGTCAAATAAAACAGAAAGAGATGGTTTTATGGTTGCAAACGATTTAGAAGGACCAAAAGGACTGCTTGTTGAGGAAAATTATGCGATGAGTATGGGTTCTCGACAATGACGTACGTCGAGTTTATCACATGTCGGCAGCGCCACACTGCACAGCCACTATTATGGTTCTTGCTGCCTCAGGCAACTGACGGACTAATGTCACGTGAAATGTAGCCCCTGAGACGAATTTTAAAACAGCCAATGGCGATGGACTTGCCGGAGCTCCACACCCCAGCCACCGACTTGACGGGCTGACCCACCTGCCGCCAATGCAACAGGTCGAGCTGCGCAGCCTTGGATGTCACTATCATTCTTTCTGTGTTTCACAATTGACGAAGCTGTCTGCCATAGCTGCCGTCTTGATTTGACTCCAAAAGGGCCAGCTCTCTGACGAAGAATATTGCATGTTGCCGTGGATCTTCGGCTTTAGTTGCAGACCCGCCTCCGCACAGGCTTAGTCCAACCAACACAGCAGAACCACCATCAAGCCAGGATAGACAATTCGCTAATCGACGTGGAGCTCTCAAAGGCGCAGAGTGGTCTTCTAATATACAAATCTCATTTCTTGTAATACCCATTGATCTGTCCTTTACCGAATCAAAACACGGCAAGATGGGCTGGTTCGACGGCTCCTCGACTTCTTCCAAAGGATACTTTGTACGCAAACGCTCCCCGCGCCGGTCATCGTCGAGCTACTCTGTACATCACTCAAGACACTCTGCTCCGTCACTCTTCAGTCTCGGCGGCCATACAAACAAGTCGAGCAGCTCGATCTTCTCCTCGTCCTCCTCCTCGCGGCGAGCCCGCCCGCGGTCAGGGTTCATTGAGCGCATGGTTCGTCGTATCAGGCGATGGCTCAGGGATATATACTACTATGCCCGTCGCCATCCAATGAAGGTTTTCATGCTTGTAATCGTGCCTCTGATCACAGGCGGGATTCTGCAAAAACTGCTCGCCGTGGTCGGTTTGCGTTTGCCTGGCGGACTGGGAAACATCGCCAATGGCGGGCGGGGTGGTCGCGACGGCTATGGTGACTATGGCCGTTCAGGTGGAGGTGATAATGGGCTGGGAGAGAGTGTCAAGGGATTGATGAACATTGCAAAGATGTTCATGTGAGTGTGCTTGCCTCTCTTCAATCGGGGCTGGAAAAGGTGCCGTCACGCCATGATGAAAACCCAAGCTCGAGTCTCCCTGTCATCACGATGTTAACGAATCTCTACCTCAATACCACAGTGTACAGGCGGCTTGTCTTCGCCATTTACCTTGTCCTCTATGGTGTGTGTCAATAAACTCCATGTCATTATAAATATGTATTGAAATTTTGAAATCAATATTCATTGTATTTGCAATTCCTTCTTATTTAACAACCCCCTCCTCCCTAACACTTGCGTATCACTTGCTTACCTCCAAGTGGTCTATCACGCATCCAGCGAGAAGATCACCACGAAGCCGTCAGCAAGCCTACGTTGATCACAAGTGATTAAGCACGAACTAACAGGATCGAAGGATCATTAACATCGCAGCTAGCCTAATTTTCATCCTATGAATGGACTCAAGATACGTAGAAATATCTGTACTCTTTTTCTTGGCGAGGCCTTTTTCCCACTCAATTCCTTCTTGCCAATTGTTTTCTAGATGCAGGCGGTGGACTCCCAGCAACGTCGCCATGAGCAACTACAGTAGGCTAGTGCTGCTAAGTCCCAGGAGCTCGCCATGCCAAAGGCGAGGCGCTGCTCCAATTCTACGCTTTTAAGCAACTCAATTGACATAGATAAATGATCAATTCATGATGGATCTATAGTGTATTGCTGGTAATTAACGCTCTTTTAACTTGGCTATCAAGAATATGCTGCCAATGCCTGGGTGTAGAAGTAAGAAGTAGACGGGCATGGCCACGAGCATCTTCTTCCACTGCCTTCTTGCGGGGCGTGGCAGGGATTTCAGTCTCTCTCTTCTCCTCTCTCCTCTATTCCCTCACTCGCCTCACATACGTTCCTCACTCAGCCTTCAATTTCCCACACAACCTATCTTACCGGTTACTTTGTGAAATATCCGAGGCTTAGGAGTCGATCTTGTTAGCCATGGCACCAGTAACCTGACGCGCAACTCGAGACTGGACGACGCTCAATTGCGATTTCAAATCATTTTGAAGAGTTACGCTCTGATGGAATGCTTTCTTCTGTTGTTAGCGTAAATTACTGTCAAATTCTACCAGTGCCAAATAAAACACTAAGGAAATGGAGTCGATTGCAACATGTGTTGATATATGAGCCAGAAAAGAGAAATGAAAAGAATGGAAAGCCAAGATAAAATAGTATGACTATCTAATCCGAGGTATAGTCCTTATCGACGTCCTGCAGGAACTGCCCATCGGGGCAACCCCGCACGCCTCGGTCTCCTCCCCGGCGCATCTCGCTTTTACTCCGATCTAGCTTGTTTCTCTCCTGTTCGTGGTGATTGGTATTTTTTGATCTTGTTATCGTGCTGCGTCCCTTTTCGCGCGCTTAAAATGGGTCTCTCCCCCTCCGTCTTTCGTATTTTGGTAAGGGTCTCGCCGCCTACAATTGAGAACTTGAATGCACTGTTGATAGCTTAAATATCAGGATAATTATCCTTAGCCTTTTTTCTTCTTTCCCTTAGCCTATTTCTAGTTGAATTTTTATAAGCACCGGGGTGTGATGACCAAGTAATACATGCCAGGGGCCTGGTGTGCGTTTAACCACTGGGCTGTAAGAAGACTAGTATGTGAAGTTGTCAGACTTCATACTGCGTTTATATAGCACCAAACCGGGTTAGAATCTGTGGACTGTGGAACTGTGACACAGATCACCTCAATACAATATAATAATTGAGATTATTATTCTCATAAAATTTTTTAATTATTTTAATGTCGTGGTTGCCGGGTAAAACCCGCCAATTATATCTTACAATAGTACTAACACTGAAAGCTTGACCGCTTCATGCTAGAGGATTTTCGTCTGATGTGTTAGACCGTCGATCGCCTTGGGAAGCTTGTTAGTGGGGATTTGTTTGTTTTTTTGTTCTGTTATTGTTTGGTGCCTCAACTTCACGGACTGCTAGGATATTAATATCTATCGCTTCTATCAATATTTCATTTGATAGAATTGAGCAGTCTGCTGTGGTGCATCTATCAATTGATTAAAGAGCCATAGCATGGCCGGAAAAATTGCACAAAACACCTGGGAGACTGCGTGTATACTCAACTTGCTATACCGAACTCACCAACAGACTTGGTTGTGCACCTAAACAACACTAATAAATAGTAAGGATCAAATTTAATCAAATTTATCAAGGCGAATAGTTAGCAGTCTTATCTCCGCATTATTTGCAGAAATGTAACGCTGCCCTGGCAACCTGCCTAGAACGCGATAGCTTGCGGATCTACGGATCCTCTCCCCCCCGCGTCTCCGCAGGCATCAGGCTACGCAATGGCTGGAAATTGGCGCAATCGCATCAATTTCAAGCAAATTTTAGAGCCCGTAGCGTGCTGCTAACTTGCAAACTAACGACTAGCCTTATCACGACTAACGTGATATGATTTCTGTTTAACTAACCCCTCCCTGCTCATCGATAATTGAATCACTGATAAGGGGAATGTCACCGCGACGCACTCCGCACGTTATTTCGCCTCGCCTGGACGCGCAGTCTCTCGCTGAACGCCTTTGCACGCTTGTAAATCGCTCCCTTGATAGTTTAATCCTGACTGAACAGGCTCCTTTTTTGAGCTCCCCTCTCGGTCGTGCTTGTTTGGTCGTCTTGTCTTTGGCTCTTGTGTGGTGCGCCGCGTGCACCCTGTTTCGGAAGTCCGAAAACACAACCCAGTTTTTATCACCAAACCTCTCACGATATGAGGTAATAAAAACAGACGACACGCTTGCTTCAGATTTCCAATCCAAAAACCATAGGGATAGGGTCATCAAGAGAGAGCCAGCCAACCCTCGCTGGGCTGCCATCATGCGGTCCCTGGGCAACGTGTTTATAGGTCTGGTCGGCTTCTATTCACTCGCAAATGCATTCAATAGCAATGTGAGACATGTATCTCATCGGAGCTCTGCGGCAAATACTAGTTCAGTATTGGACGTCTTCGAGGTCTATAAGCCTGTCGAATTTGACCCTCCTAGTAAAGGATGTAGCGAGGTTGTACTCTTGATGGAGCACGAGTTTGCAAATAGTTATGGGAAGCCGTTTGTTGGTAGGTGCCATCTTTAAGTCGCTGTTTTTACTTGTATAAATAGCCTTGACTAATATATTGCAGGGGACTACACCCCTCCACAGTGCGACTTCGATACGGTCCGGATTAATTTCACTGTCACATCGAAAGGGCGCCAGTTTGACCGACTGGCAGTGATGTACTTGAACGACACCGAAGTATTTCGTACGTCCACAGCTGAGCCAACTACGAATGGGATCATTTGGACCTATGTCAAGGAAATGTCCCAATATCTTGTCTTGTGGAAGAATCCCCAGAAAATCATCTTCGATCTCGGCAACCTGATCGACAACACATATACTGGTCCCTTCAATGCGACGCTGACCGCCTCATTTACAAAGGGAGATAAGGGACGAGTAGCAGACGTTATTCTTCCCATCTCAGCACGCCAATCGGCAAAGAATGCCTCTAGCGCCTTCACCGTCCCAGGTGACAATGCTACAGTAAACCTAACCTTTCCGAAAAACGCCCAAAGGGCCGTCATCTCGATCTCAGCATGTGGTCAAATTGGCGAGGAATTCTGGTGGTCCAACGTCTTATCTCAGGACACGGACGACTTCAACTCCACAATCGGCCAGCTCTATGGTTACTCGCCGTTCCGAGAGATACAGCTTTTCATTGACGGTATGCTCGCCGGAGTTGTATGGCCATTCCCCATCATTTTCACCGGAGGTGTGGCTCCTGGTTTCTGGCGGCCTATTGTTGGTATCGATGCCTTTGATCTACGTGAGCCGGAAATCGACATCTCTCCTTTTCTGCCCCTCCTAGGGAACGGGAAACCACATAACTTCCAGATAAAGATTGTTGGACTCAATACTCCGTCCGCTGGCGCAATCAGTCTGTCTGACACAGTGGGTTCTTACTGGGTCGTAACTGGCAAGGCATTTATATATCTCGACGATGGCATAAGTGCCCACGGTCTGTCATCTGAAAGCCCTCCTACAATCGACGCACCAGAACCCGAATTTAGTTTTACCCGGAACCTGGTTTACAATCCCATCAGCGGTGTGAATGAAACTTTATCTTATTCGGTAACGGCTCACCGGACCCTAAAAATTACTTCGGGACAGACTTCATGGACGCAGGACCTGTCATTCTCCAACGACGGTCTTTTGAACCAAGGCGGACTGAGTCAGAGGAATATTCAAAATACTACTGGAACATCTACCGCCTCCGGTATTGGCATTGATGGCAAGTTTGCCGAAGATCGCACATCATTTAGCTACCCAGTAGACGCCAACACGACCTATGGTCTTGGGGCGAATTACACTATCATCGACGCGGTGATAGACCGCGAACTGCAAATATCTTCAACTGGCGGTCTTGGTATATCGACCTATACTCTTGTGTCCGGTCCCATGGATATAAAAGCACGCCAATGGGGATCTGCGCATTACTTTGGTATCACCGGTGGCAACTCGACCTCGTCTGGCGATACATCAAACGAGTTTCATGAGTCGTCCCGGGGGGAAACGTTTGACACGTTCGTACGCGCTGTAAATGGTTCTGTGGTCGCGGGTAACGGTGCTGGAGTATCTCCGCCGTTGATTACGCAGGGCGATGTGTACCCGGCAAGCGGACGGCCCAGTATTCGGAGTATTCTGGGACGAGGTCCAAGCAGTAACATCCTACGTCGTTGATTGTGGGATTTTGCTGCGAGATACAATAGGTACAGCAGATTATACTTTTACAATTATTAATATGAATTTTTCTATCGCAATTAGTTGATGGACAAGCTCGCAATAATAATTCTAGGGATGAGGCTGTCAAACGGGGGTTCCGTTTTAGACCTAGCGCATAAAGATCCGATAAGAAGTGTAAATTTTCAGACACGCACCTATAGTTATGATTACGCACTGACCAGTCTAGTTTTGTACTAGTGTTATTTACTTACATATTAAATTGCTGGTAATTTTTTATTGCGCTAGCACTGTTTCCATGTGAATTCAAGCACCTTTTCATGAATATAAGCTTTTTTAAGTGCTCTTTACACATGTAGACTTTCAGGACTTTCGAAACAGATCTTCGGATGATTATCCATTGCTCCCAAATACAGTTAGCTCTGCGTGACCCCAAGCACATGGACGTGTCCGAAAATAGGCCCCACAAATAATTAGAGTTCAGTGGTTCGTCCGTCTCTTATCACCACGTGATTAGTGGGTCCCTGTCTGATCCATAGATCCCCTTCCAGCAGCTTACACCAACTTTGCCTCTTCTCCTACTCACCTACCCTCACTCCGCAGAGACTTCTCGGGCCTCAGCGTACAGCAGTTCCAGGGTCGAAATGGTTGTGTATACACTTTTCCAAGATATTACAGGTACGTTTCACGATGATTTTTTGACGGATTAGTACGATTAGGATTTTATAGAAGACTATGGGCTTATGGATGTTTTACAGATGCGGCTGCGAGTTTTGTAGGAGAGAAGATTCTTGCATCACGTGAAGTTGACGATAAGAGATCAAATAAACGCCGAAAGCTCATCGATGGTGCAGTTGATGCTTCTAATCTCCCTGCCGTCGATGATGCTAATGACGGTCACATTGTTCTATGTCGAATCGTAATCAATCTGGTAAGTCGAGACTGTCATCATGATGTTCCAAAATTTGCGACCGGCAAACACTAATATTTCTCAAAAAGACAAGCCCTGGAGGGACTCCTCTCAAGCCACTTTCAGAAACAGGAGGGCTACCTGTTTTGCTAAAGTACCAGCATGAGACAGATTCTCTCCCATCTTTGGACGCGGACTCCGGCGTCGAGGCCTCATCAGGCGAGAATCCAGAGGATCACTCGCTGGAATTGTTGACGGTGCAAGGAAAGAAGCACCTTTTCTCGCACAAGCTAACAGGTCCGGATGTCGACGATGTGGTGCCCCATCTGTCACTCGCAGCAAGCGCACCTGCGTATGATAAAGCTAAACCGGACCGGTGGCTGTGCACCTACCGAGCCCGTTTTTTCTCTCATGAGAACAACAACTCTTTTCAGCTAGTGACAGATATCCTTTGGAAAGACTCGTTGAATATCTCCGCCGTTAATATCAGGCCTTATGCCGAGCTGTCTCTTCTCAGGTATGCCCCGCATGGGGAAGGTATGTACCAAAAGACTTCCAATGAAGTGCATTGGTCACGGTCGCGAAAGCCGTACTGGACACCTCGTGACTTCTACGACAATGTTCATACACCACCTGTATCGCCTGATGCGTCGGCTGATTTTCATTGCTCTTTGGTGAAAACCGACCTGTATCCCTTCCAAAATAGGGCAGTTCGATGGTTATTAGAGAAAGAAGGTGTTTATTTGGACAAGAATGGCAGTGTTGTTCCGTGTGAGAAATCGACCAGCGATGTTCCAGAGTTCTTTCAAGAATTCACGGACGCCCAAGGCATTCGTTGTTTTGCCAGTCAGCTCTATAAAATCGTGACAAGAAATCTCTCTGGATGGTTCGATTTTGCGAGGGCCCTTCGAGGTGGAATTCTTGCCGAAGAAATGGGTCTCGGCAAGACAGTTGAGATGATTCTTTTGATGTGTGTTCACGCACGCCAAATGTCTCTGAGTGACCCGATCGACCCTTTGAACAAACTTGTTAAATCCAGAGCAACCCTAATCATTACTCCACCTGCTATTCTGAATCAGTGGAAAGAAGAGATTCTGGCTCATGCGCCATCGCTTTCGGTCTATGAGTATACCGGACTTCACAAACATTCGGAAACGTCCGATGAGGATCTTCTGCAAATGCTTGCAGGCAATGATGTAGTGCTTACCACCTACAACATCCTTTCAAGAGAAGTGCACCATACTGGTGTGGCACCTACGTGGACTTTGCGACATGAAAAGAGACTCAAGATCAGAAATACCCCTCGGGTAGGTATTTCGTGGTGGCGTGTTTGCCTTGATGAGGCTCAAATGATTGAAAATGGCGTAAGTAACGCGGCTCGAGCTGCTCGTCTTATTCCAAGGGTGAACGCTTGGGCTATTACTGGAACCCCCATTCGAAAGGACATGAGGGACCTCCTTGGACTTCTCCAATTTCTCAAATACGAGCCGCTTTGCAGCTTTCCCACACTTTGGACTGCGATTTTTAATGACTATCATCCGGCCTTCAAGTCCATCATTAACAAACTGGCGTTGCGACACAGCAAAGACTTTGTGAGGAAAGACCTTCGACTACCTCCACAAAAGCGAATAGTGATAACGATTCCGTTCACTGCAGTTGAAGAACAGCATTACGGCCAGTTATTTGATCAGATGTGTAATGAGTGTGGGTTGGATTCATCGGGCGGCCCTTTGCATGGGGACTGGAACCCCGAATCTCAATCAGCCATCGATAAAATGCGCAGCTGGCTTATTAGGCTCCGTCAAACTTGTTTATACCCTGAGGTGACAGGAGGTAATCGCAAAGCATTGGGCTTCAGGAATGGACCGCTCAGGTCTGTAGCAGATGTCCTTGAGGTGATGATTGATCAGAACGATACTCTGATCTGGGCCGAGGAGAGAACTTTGCTCCTTTCTCATGCTCGACGAGGGCAACTGCTTGAAAATGCCGCTCGCCGACACGAGGCTCTTGATATATGGGCCAAGGGTTTGGAACGCACCACCGAAATAGTGGAAACTTTCAGGGAACAAGTGCGACTTGAAACTGAAAAGGCCAAGGCCAATGGTTATGGAGATGCACCTAAAGAAGAAGATACGTCAGACGTGGAGAGCAGCAAAGAAGACATTGACGAACAGGAAAAGAATACTCGTCTTAGAACATGCAAAGTGCGACTAAGGGCAGCTCTTGAAGTGCAGCACGTCTTCAAGTTCTTCACCGCAAACGCATTTTATCAAATCAAGACAGACACCAATCTGACAAAGCCGGACTCGGAAGAATTTCAGGCGCTTGAAAAGTCCGAGAGCGAAGCGTACGAAGCAGCTAAGCAGATACGAAAGGAGATGCTGGCTGATGTTTCGCGGAAAGTCAAGAGATATTTGAAAGTCATTCAGGAGAAGAGCAAGCACAACGCGTTTGTCAAAATTCCTGCCATGCACGCTAAGCTGCTAACCCTGGGTATTACATCACGCGATATATTTGAAAGATTTGAAGACGTTTGTGAAGCAATGAATGCAGGGAGTCAACAATACAAGGAATGGCGTGCCGCGATGGCTAAGCTCCTCACTCAGTCGTTGGTCGACGAAGAAGAAAGTAACGACCTCGAAGGAAATGAGTATGAAACTTCGACAAAACACCAGGATGAAATGTACGTGTATATGGAAGGGCTCAGGGTCATGTTCGCCGATCGCCATGATGCTCTTACTGGGCAGAAAAACTTTCTGATAGAAAATGAAGTCAAAACGGGGCTGGCTTTGGCGGAGAAAGAAGAGGGTCCCTCTCCTGCCTTGTACATTGAAATAATGAAGAAGCGCAACGAAATCAAGCCGGACTCTCGGCTTAGCTCACTTCGCGGGATTGTCAGTGAACTGCGTAGTCTGGTAACCTCTCTGGAGTGGCAAGCCAGGCAAGGAAGCCAACGAGCACGTGCTGAGCTCACGATTGTGAACCAAGTTCTTAGGCATGCGAGCAATATCTCCACAGAGCAGTCCAAGGTGGAATCAAGCCTGGAGAGGGAGGTGGAATTGTTTCGTGACACGATGAACCACAGATTAGAATACTACCGCCAAATGCAGCAGATTTCTGACACTGTGGCACCATACGACGAAGAGAGCGTAGGGAAGCCATTGGACGATAGACTCTTTTCTTCAAAACTGGATGCCGAGGAGCTGATAGAGCAGAAACTGTCTACTCTTCGCTCAAAACAAAGGTACTTGATTCATCTTCGAGATGATCCAGAGCTAGACGATAGCTCGCGCTTGTGTGTCATATGTCAATCGTCATTCGAGATCGGTTAGTAATTATTCAATTCATAATACTGAGATACAAACTAATACTCTGCTATTTAGGGGTTTTGACCGTATGCGGTCATAAATACTGCAAAGACTGCTTGCGCATGTGGTGGTATCAGCATCGGACATGCCCTACGTGCAAAAAGAGGCTCAAGGCAAATGACTTTCACCAGATTACGTACAAACCGCAAGAACTACTTGTTCGAGAAGAAAAAAGCTCAGCAAAATCAGAGGCGCCTGGTATTGAAAAATCGCTGAATAATTTCATTTATTCGGATATCAGCACTGGCATGCTGCAGGAAATCAAAAATGTCGATTTGCCGAGTTCCTTTGGAACAAAAATCGACACTCTCGCACGCCACCTTATATGGCTACGTGAGCATGATCCTGGAGCGAAATCTATTGTGTTTTCTCAGTATAGGAACTTCCTTGGCGTGTTGGGGACCGCATTTTCACGGTTCAACATTGGACACAGTAATGTGGACGCAAAGGATGGCATCCGTCGATTTAAAGAAGACCCTGCGGTATGAAATAGTCCATTCTAGCTTATGACACTTTGAATATAGGGCTAATTTCTCTCACGAATAGGTGGAGTGCTTTCTTTTACACGCAAAAGCACATTCCTCAGGGCTCAACCTTGTCAATGCAACCCATGTCTTCCTCTGTGAGCCTCTGATTAATACTGCCATAGAACTACAAGCCATTGCTCGTGTCCATCGAATCGGGCAGCAACGGCCAACTACGGTTTGGATGTACTTGGTATCCGGTACGGTTGAGGAATCAATTTACCAGATCTCAGTATCGCGCCGGTTAAGTCACATTGCCCAGAAAGAGAAGGAGAGCAAAACAAAGAACGCAATTGAGCAATCATCCCCAGATCGTGAGGTAAAAGATGGCTATGCGATTCCAAATCTCACAGAGACCGCTATCGACTCGGCAAATTCTTTGGAGATGCAAGACGCGACCCTCGGAAAACTGCTGGCAACCGGAGCTGGAGGAGAGCTGGTCGGAAAAGACGATCTATGGCAGTGTCTCTTCGGGAGTGCGGCGGAGAAAGGTACTTCCGGCCAAGGTTCCGATGCCGGAGGCGATGTTGATAGATTTCTACGGGAAGAAGCAGCGGAGCAGAGAAGACGGGATGTTTCTTCTTCATGAAGATGTGAACGATATAGACACGAAATTTGAATGATTAGAATCAAATAACCTTAAACGATTCCACCACGAAGCAAATAACTGGCGATTTTAAACAATTGTGAGGGTTAGTTGGAAACGCTTTACAACTAAACGGCACGACACTGGAGGGCGGTAGATAACCAGCGTTGAACTAATACTGATGATCTTAGTCTCGTTTAAAGTGTCGGAAAATTGAATGAAAAAAGCTTAGTGATTTTGGCTCTTGCTGGGCCTATGTTAACAGTGGAGAAAGCCTGATAGAGTGTGAATTGCTGAGATAATTAAGCTGTCTCAAGCTCTAGTTTAGAAGAGCTACAGCCAAAGACTAGGATATCAAAACTTGAAATAACATTACCTGCTTTCAACTTTTATCCCATCATAATGGGCCTAATCTCCCAGCCAGGGTTCTTGAACAGAGCTTTTATACACCCTATAGATCACTGTAACTATGTAACTAATGCATTAGTAAAACTGTGTAAACCTTCCTCCATTATACCTGTTTATTCATTATCCATGACATTAAAGTCAAGATGTAAGGAAGAAAAAAAAAATACAAACCCCAAAACAAAGTTGCTCTAATATATCTAATCTTCGCTTCTAGCTACTGGAATGAAGAAACGGTTTCCCAAGTCATTCATAAGCTTACTGCGTTCTTATCCACCCGGCGTAAATGCGCCATTAATGATGAACATGGCCTTAGCGGATGCCGAAAAAAGCATCGCTTTTAATGCCTGCTGCCACGTTCTTTGCCAGAATTTGGCGCAAAAAATACGAACTTTCCCTAAACTGCTCTAGCGGTAGAGTTTACGAGACCGCAACTCAGCCGCACGTGTCTCAAACATCAATTGACGAGACAGCTCATAGAATTAACTTATCAAAAGTAGACTGTTATTGTTTTGGAGAGCTGCGGTGGGACTTACGAGCCATGCTTCAGGCTGCCCAAGCATGCGACACTTGTCGGGACCGGAAAAAACGATGCGACAGGGCCCTGCCGGAGTGCTCTGATTGTCAGAGGTAATCGACTCATCAACAGAAAATACCAAGAAATAAGGAGCTAATGCTGAATTAAGACGACAGGCCCGATGTCATTATAGTCAAAAGGTAGAAGAGCGTGGAATGGTTGAGTCTCTGCGGCAGAAATTAACAGCCCTCGAGCGTGTCAATCGAGAGACTAAAGACGCTACAAGTCCACAACATATACTACCCATTCCTCGACTCCAGCGTGAAATTCATTACGAAGTCACGTATCCGGTTCCAAAACGCTGGTATTTCCCTATGTTGCTTCATTTCAGTCGGTTTTGCATTTTTCCGAGTAAAACGCCATGTGTTAATAAGTGACAAGGGTTTCACTCTATGGTTCCGAGCATTAAAGATCTGGATCCAGGGAGTCCTGCATATAAGTTGCGAACGTCATGGGTAGCCGGGTATCTTAGTGATCCAGCTATGTTTCATGGCGTTTTGTATGCTGCTTCTGCGAACCTTGATCTGATTAATGGAGAGCACGATAACCCGGTGACCAATTTCCACCGTGTAGAGGCCATCCGTTTGGTAAATGCAACGCTCTCACACCTAAAGCCTCATGATAATCCGCCATTCACAGTGCTTGCGACAACCTGGGCACTGGGACATGTCGCTGTAAGATTTCCCTACTAGCTATTCTTGTCAGGATCCAGCTTATTTCAAAACCAGAGACTCAATGGGTGTGTTTCTGAGGCACATATCCACGAGATTGGACTTGCGCAAATGGTGCGTTGTAGAGATCAGAATGGCGGTTTAGGATTTAATGGCGCACTTTCGTTTCTTATCATGCTGTAAGATCGTCTCCTAGACTAACTGCATTTGTTCTTTGTTCTAACCAGCACATTTTATGTAGTAGCGATATCTGGAATGCTGTCATAAACGAAGAAGATGCACTCCTTGATTTCATCGATGAGCGTCAACCCCCGTATGGTGCGCAACCAAGAAGAACTCTCCTCTCAACAGCACTGCAACGCGCTCCAAAGGAGGGAGTAATATCAAATGACGCTATCTCACTCCTCTATATGATTGACGAATCGAGTATAAAACGACCAGCGGCCCTTTGTATCGATAATATATCTTCTCCGGCGCCCACTGGTCAATACTCATTCGATTCGTTTCAATCCCAACTACCTCCCGATTATCAATATATCCTAATGCTTCTACAAGTCGAGAGACTTGCCTCCTCCCAGCGCCAGGACTATATATCGGAATGCTGTTGTCTTGCTGCTATAATCTACTGGAGAGCCTTGTCCACAAACATCCCATTTCTTTCACCCGAGAACGAGGCTATAGCCAACCAACTTTTCGTCTCACTTCAACACAGTGACTCAATCCGATGGATGGAGATGGCTCCCGAAATGCACATATGGGTCTCTTATGTGGGTGCCCTAGCATCAGGGAATAGATCGCAGCGTGCATCGTTCGTGGCCAGGTCAAAAACCTCTGTCGTGGTTCTCAGCCCTGATCGACTTTTACATTTCCAAGATGGCGTTTCGCATATTTTATGCCTTTCAAGGTATTTGAGATCGAAGACCTGCTAATAATGCTGGAACGGGTGTTAGATAGAAGTTCTGTACTGTAGGTTTGCCATTTCCCGCGATGTCTATTTTCACTGACCGCCCAGTGTATTTTAGATTGTCATTCTATTTGAATTTGAGCAGTTGTATCCAAATATAACAAGACCTCAATTGATATACACATGTCGACCACCACTTCCGGTTGGGGTCGACCAGAAATATAGGATCAGACAATACCAATTATGTTTATTGTGAAATTGATCTTTAGGTACACGTAGTTAATAGGTTTGTATGTTTGGATCACGAGTTGCCTGAGCTTGCAATAAGTGCAATCTAAACAATATCTCAAGTCAAACAGTAATTTAACTACGTGACAGCGGACAACATATTTGAAGGAAATACGACAGGAATATCTCGTCTTAATTTAAATATAAGTGATACAATTCTAGAGACACTAGATAATAGATAATATATCCAACAGAAATATACTAGTTGAGCGAGCTAAACGCATCTGAAACTGGAAGCTGAATTCACATCGCCCCCAATGTATTTCGCAACTTGAGGGTAGGCACAGATGATCCTCCTCGCTCTAGTCTCATCATTTAATGTTGCTGAGATTACCTTGGGAACTATTCCATGTTCAACCCAGTCAACTAATGTCTTGAAAGGGTCATCCGGAGTCGCCCCGATTGTTGTGCCGGCAGCACAATGGTCAACACCAGGGGCAAAGAATAATCTGAAGAAGTCATTTGTCCTTTCTGGTCCTCCCATGAGACGTTCAACGCGGATACGGTAGTCGATAGTTCCCCCAGGGAATATTAGTTGATCGGACAAGCCCTGCCACATGAGTAGTTTGCCACCGTGGTGGCGGAACGAGGACAAGTCAGCATTATCACTTCCGATAATATCATCATAGTCAATGTATGATTTCGAGAACAGGTCCAGGAAGGTAGCGTAATTAATGTTTCCAGTGTCGTAGCCAGGGTTACGAGCTAGGTAATACTTGATCCATTGATTGTTGACAAAGAATGGGTTTCCAGTAGGTCTTCCGTTGATGTCCGTCGTAGTATTAACCAGGCTGTCTAACGGAGCACCGGCATTAATTCCGTACCAAAGTGGTCGCCCAGAGGGATCCAGGGGGCCCCGAAGAGTCTTGTGTACAACCGTAGCAGAAGAATTGGTGATTGTAATATTCTGACCATCGCATTGGATTTGTTGCCCCACGAATTGAAAAGGGTCATAGTGGCATTTTCTAGGATCATTAATGACCCCATCCTTGATACCGTCCAACTGATCACATTCAGTAACTGCAGCATCCGAAAAGAACTTCAATTCACACGTCGAAGGGAATGTCTGCTCTTGCGTCATGACGACCTGTGGCCACTGCTCCGCAACGACATATTTCGCCCAATTGATCGCCGGGGCTCCAGCCAGAATACCATCAAATAACTCCGGGTATTTCTGAGCAGCAATCATTCCTTGTCGCCCACCTGTGGAACAGCCATTCCAATATGAGTATGTTGGCTTTTCCCCGTAGAACTGAGCTGTCAATTCTTTACCCACAATGGCCATGTCGTGCACGGAGCGATGCGAAAAATTGATCAATGCGTCAAAATCCACAGATCCGTCTGCCTTGAGAGCCCATGAATCTAGACTCGTTGCATTTAGCCCGACACCGGCATCAGTAGATGCGGATGAATACCCATTCTTGACTGTTGGACCAAGAGTGAGATCGAGTTCACCAGCAGCGAACCCCGATCCACCATTTGCTTGGAACCTGCCGTTCCAATCCTGGAGAGGAAGCCAAACTTTCACTGTCACTTGATCCTGTGCACCAGCATGGGCCAGAATAACGGTAACGTCACAAATATTGAGATCTTGAACCGAAGAAGGCAGAAATGGAGGGGTGGCTGGAACTGAGTAGTTCCATCGTTCTGTTGCACTGATTGAAAGCACTTTTGCTCCAGGAACTTGTGGAGCACTGAGATGCAAGCAGTCGGATTCATGGGGAGTCAGGCCAACTGCTAAGGCAGTAGAAACCAGACTAGTTACAAGTAGAAAGTTCATATTTCAGTATCCAAAGCTGGAGGTGGTCGTTTTCTCTTAATGTTCCTTTTGACAACTTCCCATGAGACATGGGCACGAATTTATAACGACCCCAGGGCGTGTAGTAAGGATTACGTTATAATGTGCATACTATACCTTTCGACGTCTACTTTTGATAATCTATAATTAGTTTGCCTGCAGAATAATAAGTAGTCTCTAAGACTTGCTTATTTTCTTTTTAAGGTAAATGCTTCTCTGGGCATCGAAGCAACTTCTCTCTTCACGAAACTAATTTTGTAAATTCGCCGGTGACAAGTCGATCACAGTCGCTAAAGCATGACTTTGAGTTTGAATTAATCTATGATAGTACCTAGTTTTAGTCCTAGGAAGGATGAAGGGGCAGTGCGAAGGAAGCCATAAAATATCTCGGTTGAAACAGCCAGTCAGAATATGCTGCGCGAATCTGCGACAGAAGTAGTTGTCAAAGAATTTTTTTAAAGCTTCATTTAGGGTTGAAACTAAATCTTAGTTAGGCAGTTGGTGGTCAACGAAAGTTGAATAAACACTGTTTTCAGCCCCAAATTCCAACGCTTAAATAGCTTGGCTGTCGGGGTGGGTCCGACACTCTGTTTAGTTGGACAGAACAGGGCTGAGTCTTGGGATCTTCTTCTATGAATTTGATTGACTCAAGGTGCTTCTAAAAAAATGATAGGTCATGACAAATTGGCAAGGTAATTAATGCACGTAAAATTCTCTAAAAATAGACGAGATCTTAAGACAGAATCAATATTTAAATTTAAAAAGCCCCCTTCCGTCCCGAACCCGATAAGACGGTATCGTATTAAACAGTCCGTTTTTAAACACGAATACGTACATCTGCTAGTTTTCTGGAAATGCATCTGAATCTCCTTTCATTCATTTTGGCAGCACCATGGGTCGTGTCTGCCCTACCAACTATCGCAAAGACCCCTGATATACCTTCACGTCTTTCGCCTCTCAAATTTGCAAATACCTCCACCCTACTGAATGTTGCCTACTATGAATCTGGGCCTTCCAATGGATCTGCCGTGATCCTGGTACATGGATTCCCTTATTCGATTGACGCTTTTGTCCACGTGGCCCCCCTTCTCACCGAGAAAGGGTACCGGGTAGTCGTGCCCTACCTCCGTGGTTACGGTGAAACATCTTTCATCTACCCCGACACCTCTCGCAGCGCCGAGCAAGCGGCCCTGGGGTCAGATATTATCGCCTTGATGGACGCAATTAATATCGAAAAGGCAATCTTTGCGGGGTATGACTGGGGCACGGTAGCTGTCAATGTTGCGGCAGCGTTGTGGCCGGAACGTTGTAACGGGCATGTCGCCGCCAATAGCTATTTGATTCAAAATCGAGACACAGCCTGGGCCCCTCTGGATCCTGAATCAGAGGCCTTACGTTGGTACTACTATGTTTTCTTGACTGCTCGTGGCGCAGCAAGCCTTGCATCAAGCCCTAAATCGTGGGCACGGAGCCTGTGGCAGAAGAATTCTATCGGGTGGGAGTTCTCTGAAGATTATCTCGACCTGACCGCAACAGCATTCGAAAATCCCGATTATGTCGACATCGTGCTCAACTTTTACCGCAACAGGTTGTTGTATGTCCCTGGCGACCCGAAGTACACGGATTTGGCTGCACAACTGGACGCACAGCCACCAATTTCTGTGCGATCAGTCACGTTCGATCCCGAAAACAGCGTTGTTTTCCCGCCGACAAACGGGTCTTCAACAGCTAAGTATTTCACCGGCTCGAGATGTCATTATATCCTTCCTAATATCGCTGAAAATGTGCCGTATCAAGCGCCGCAAGCGTTTGCCAATGCAGTCTTTGCGGTGGATAGCTTGCCTGTGGATGGAGGGAATTATGTTTGTCCGCAGGCATTATAAAAACTAACTGTAGCAATCTGGGCTATGAGGAATTTTACAGGAATACTTGGATTTTCAATTACACCAGCTATATAGAGAAGGCTAGATACTTTAAATACAAATAATATTAACCATTAAGGATATGCAGAAGCGTTAATAGATTATTGGATATGTAGTACTTGTTCCATGGCATCCCTCATTGAAGATGGTAGTATTGTTGTATGACTAGATGGAATCTTGTACGCTTGGATAGTGTCGGTAGACCCTGAAAACCAAGAGCGTGTGACTGGGATCTGATGGAGTGTTTAAATCCCCACTTGTGAGCTTTTACCGATTCCCTGGGAAGTGAAACCTCACCGCCTCGCGATGTGCGATACGACAAAATCCTTCACCGGCTGCTGCTGACCAAGTCTGCGAGGATCGACGCCGATCAGCCCAAATGGCAGCAAATTTTAGGACACACGTACGTCCAGGTGATAGGGCCGTCTCCATTGGCAATGTCGAATGAGGATCTCTAAATACGGCGTACCTCCATTTCGGGAAGGAAATCCTGGCTAGGAAAATCCAAGTCCCAAAGGTATGCGCCACAGGCCATCACAGGAGCTTTTCGTTCGGTTCCATTAGTAATTGCAGAGGGTGAGGCAAGTATTGAACCTACCAATATTCAGCTTCAAAAACGGAGCCTGCGTCATTGGATTAAATGCTACACATTTATATTAACCCGCCCATTTTGAAACTGCCGCCATCCTATAGGTTTTTAAACTCGCACATATAGTTCACATTTCAGGAGTTCCAAGGTCTCCATGATCTCTAATCGGAGATAGAGGTAGTGCAGTTATTAGCACTAAGCCCGTATCATCCAGCACTGCAGGAATTCACCAACCTATCCGGCAAGCCCAAGAACATTCAACGCATATGACACAGCAGAAGAGCATGGTTACAAATAGTCATGTTTAGCTCAGTGCGGAAAAAGGCACCTACTGATGGGTCTAATGGCACCAGTGGATCAAACAACAATCCCCCAGTGGTCGAAGACAGTTGAATATGAGGATAACACCAATGTGTACTACAACTAATGGGAGAAAATATTTGAGGTAACAGCATATATCCCTATCATGGCATTTCATGAGCAGCAGAAAATTCCCCCAGATAGGGAATACCCTTCTTATAAGCCCCCAAAATCTTCTTCGTCAGTATAGAAGCCTGGACTCCCGATTAGAACATGTAGGGTTGACAAAGGATTTTAGTAAAAATTCGTAGCAAAGAACTACCCAACAGAGGCAACCGAGAACTATTCAAATAAAACAGCTAGATATAGCGACTAGGTCCTCCGGACGTCCGATAAGTATTAGTTTCATGGCTGTACCCTGACAAAGGACAGGATCTGATGTTGGATAATCATGAGAAATCTTGGACTCACTGACGAATTAGAGTCTTCGTTAATGTTATTACGATATAAAGAGGACAAATAGAGGCGGATAACAGTAACCCTTACGGTGTTCCATTAATAGATTCATTTGCCGCGGAACTCTTCAATGTTGGATGTGTTTTAAATCTAATAAATATACAGCCAAGTGATAATATCACTCAATAATTCTTGGATCTTGTACCAGGAACTTTTGCGAAGTTGTCTATTATTCAATCAATGCTATTTTCGTAAGTAAAATGTACGATATGCATCATATATGTTCTATACCTGCATTCGTCTATATTGAGAAGACTTATATTATTGTAACATGCATTGATCATAAATAGGAACCCTGAGGAATGAGAACAGAATAAACCTGATACGAAAAAAACAAAGGAAAGCATTTCCGGTGACATAGTTTAATTCATCTCCTAGTAATATTCTCTTCAGACAAACCGCTTCATCGTGGCTGCTGGGCCATAGCTTCGAAAAGAGGAGTAAGATTCCGCGCAGGATGATTCCATGGAGCAGCCGTTTTTGTCCCTTGGAGATTCATAGATTGTTGTTGTTGAGAATTCATATATTGTTTTTGAGGCTTCATAAATTCTTGAGGACTCATACCCTGAGGATCCATAACTTGGTAGCCCGGGCCTGTGTATGGCATTGATACTGACTCTAGCGATGCGATGCTGCTTGCCGTCCCTGTGCTATAGCTACTGAAGACACTTGGTACTCCTGTCGACGGGAAGGTAGAAGAAGGAGAAGCAATTGCCGATGAAGGTGTCATAATTGGGGTCAATGCACTTATGTGTGTTTGTGTCTGACTTGTGAGTTTCGCTCTCGCATCACTTAATTCGCCATACCATCTTCTCGCAATTGTATCCCCCTGCGGAAGTGTATAACGATGCAAGCGAGGACAAAGCATCCAATCCGCTAATTCTCGGAGAGCATTCAGTTCAAGCGTATCTCCAGGATTAGACGATATCATTATTGCTATACGGTCTGCAGCTGCCGATTTATCGGCGTTCGAAATCATACTTTGGCGGCAGCGTGTGCCTTTTTTGGTGACCCCGATGCATGTAAAAAATGACCTTAGATCATTAGAATATTCCAACAGATCTGAAGGTAGGGCAGATTTGATCAATGGGGGGGGCACTGGATTAAAGACTGCCGTTGACTGAATAATTTGTTGGCTTTGCCTCATAAATTCCTCTTGTTCCAAATGTCTCTTCCGAGCGCCATCTTCTGCAATCTTAACGTTGTGCTCTCGTTCTTCTAATTTCTTCTGCAGTGCTTGTAGAGCTTCTTCGCTTTCTTTTATTCTCCGTTCTCGAGCCAGAATATTTTCTTCTCGGGATTTAAGTTGTTGAGCTTTGGCCCTCTCACTTTCCTGATGATCTGCCAGACGATCCACAATCCTTTTTACTGTCGCTTGTTCATACTCGCGTCTCTTCTCCGCCTCTTGACTCAGTTTGAGAACCCACTCTCGTCTCTTGTCTAGCAATGAAATAACATTCTCTCCAGTTGATTCGGTTATATCAGCTACTTGTTGTCTTTGTCGAATTCGAACTTCATCTGCTGATGCTGCGAGTCGTGCAGACCGCCGCTTATTTAGGATTGCGACATATCCCAACCATTGAGTTTGAAGCCACAATATCAACGTTACGAATATCAGCACAAGCCTGAGCGTGCTCCCCACAGCATACAAAGGAAATAGGAGTGAGGCCGCGTTCAATACGTAGAAAAAATAAGGGTTTGGCTTTCCCCTCGTTATCGTGATGGACTTGGGATGAGAAGACCCCTTCAAGTGGGGAAATAAAACAAGTTGTAAAAACATAGGTATTTGGATACCATGCATATATCTTTTGTAAATCCCTTGGGTTGATGGGCAGGCTTCTTTATTTCATAATGAATGGGAGGTGGAAGGTAAAACTGTATGAAGGCTGACCCAAAAACGAGTTACAGTTGGCGGGGTGTAACTGCGTGGGTGTCTGGCGGGAAAAATGGGGCCAAAAATCAATTCCTTGACACCCCGTCACTTTCCCTCGACTTAGGACGATTTATTTGCATTCGCGCCGGGGCAATTAATCAATCTGAAAAATTTTACCGCATGTGACCGGGTTGTATTACTATTTCATAGGATATCGTTGCTGGAATTGTTCGCAAGGCTGCGACAAGTAATGGAACTAGATCTTGAGCTAGGTTCGCAGTACTGTAGCGGTTGGCCATTGGGTACCGCGGTCCAAAGGGCTAAATATAGAACTACAAACCCACCCCAATAGCCATAACTTCCATCACTGGATTCCATCTATATATATTTGAAGCTGTTATATTGAAGCCGCTATAGATTACATGCATCAAAAGTATCAAAATTGCGATTGGATGGTGTCAAGCCTGAAGCACCGTGAAAGGACAACAGTCTGGACAACTACATATATTGCTATGGATGTCTGCCTCTACATACGGCCTTGCCAAAATTCGATTTTTTTTTAAAAAAAAATATGAAATTAATACCTACTACTTTTATAATAGCTCGAAATTATTAACACAAGCCAATAATATTTTATCTAATTTTCTATAATAAGACTAGCTAGACTTCAGCCCGTCTTGTGTCAATTTATATTGCTTTGAAATATAATTCTAATAGCGTGATCCTTCTTTAAAGGGTAGTGAGGTACTTTATGGGGGTGGGGCCTCTTTATGTTAGTAAGTGGGGTAAAAAGTCATGGTAGTGTTTTGTGAGGTTTTTGAAATTTGGAAATGAAAATTGGCAAGGTTGTATCTATAGTTCTCCGTAATTGCACAGGGGCAAAAATATGAGTACACATACGTAACCAAGATATTTGCACTGATAACTTATATATCGTAAGGAATATTATATAGGGAAACTTTTCATCGATTATAAAATAAATAATAAGAGAACTATTTTTCTAAATATCTAATTTGTAGAAATATATTTGCTAAACTCTATATATAACGTACAAATGTTAAGAGCTACGTAAATAGCTAACTAAATATAGGAAGGGATATCAATATATCTCTTCTGATTGCAAGGCACGTAACCTAGATTAGGGTAGGAAACCTCTACCTCGCCGGAGCGTTGTATGTATAACCAAAAAAAATTTTTTTTTTTTGAGAATATCCTGAAATTTATAGGAATCATTGTCAACTGGTGTCGAACTAAAATCAGCGCACTTTTCTCACCGGACGGAACCCTCATTTTTCTGGTACATCTGGACCCTTCACGTTGACCTGTAGTCCTTCAAGAATCATTACGCGGAGTGCTCGATACAGCGTCGTAGCACTAGTCAGCACCACATCATGCTTCGATGCAATTCTCGCGGAATCGATCACCAGGCTCATCTGTGCCTTCGATTGATCCGTCTCGTAGTAAATCCAGCGACTTCAGACGTGAATGGAATGGCTATACAGTAGGCACAGTCTACACAGGATAAAATTGTCCATATTGAAGACCAAGACTCATTCTGATTCCACGTTTGGTAAAATCACTCAAGTAAGGCCAAAGCACGGGCGGTCAGCGTAAATGGTAGCGCAATATAAATAAAGTATATACCACGCAGAAATATAGGATTGAAATGGGAAGCCTAGACATCGATGGCATAAATTGATTGCACAAGTTATTTCTGTGATGACATCCAAGTATCTGATCGACGGGCTTGATACCGCCTAAATTATCAGGGGATAGATACAAGAAAGCGTGATTCCATTTCCTAGATGTTCAGTACGATGATGCATTTTTTTAATTTCCGACAAAATGCAGTGAAAGGATCACAACCGTAGTATTAACACAAAAACTTGAATAAAAAAAAAGAAAGAAAGAAAACAGGCAGATGATTTTTATTATTCTATTATAGAGAACTGAAGTAATGTATGTGTAGTCCCTTATGCGGCGGAATATCGGATGGTGAAACAAGAATGAGACACGAGTTGATTCAGCCGGGGGAATTGCGGGGAAGCAACCGGCAAATGGGTTTAAGGTTAATTTTCCTTATTTTCAATTTGCCTAAATACACTGCGCCCATCCATGCAGCTGACGCTTGTGTTAGGACCAAGGGGTCTCTATTTCTTCAGGTACCAGACCCATTCACTTAGCCCGGATTTGAGCTTCCGGCTAAATGGGTTTTGGACTGGTCTTTATTATGGGTTGCTGGCTTCGTATAGATGATAATATACGGATGAAGGAATGTGTGAAAATAGGCATCTTCGGTCCAAGGGAATCAATGCTAGTACAGTTCTCAAACGGTGGTGTCGAGTGGTGGGGGTGGGTGGACATTTGGGAGGCGTAGTTTATGCGCATCCGTCGGAAATGCTGCTAGCAAATCGCCATATATAAAGCAGTATCCATCATGTTTCGAAATCGAGTTCACTTCACACACCATCCATTAACAGAAAAATATCTGCTTCTCTCAAATTAACTTTGTTTTACAATTCAACAACATGCTCTTCAAAGCAACCACCCTCCTGCTCCCTATTAGTAGCGTTCTCGCTGTCCCTCTAGACATCGAGAACACTGTCGAAAAGCGAGCCTGCCCTGACATCCATGTCTTTGGTGCTCGCGAGACCTCCGTTTCCCCTGGCTACGGCTCATCTAGCACCGTCGTCAACGATGTGCTGTCAGCTTACTCCGGGTCCACTGCCGAAGCGATTGACTACCCTGCCTGCGGTGGACAGTCGTCCTGCGGCGGTGTCAGTTACTCTAGTTCCGTAGCTCAAGGTATCCAAGCAGTTGCGTCGGCCGTCAACTCGTTCGTTCAGGAATGCCCGAGTACGCAGATTGTTTTGGTTGGATACTCACAGGTGAGCCCCATTTTTCCTTACATATCCACAAGATTAACCCTCTTTTAGGGCGGCGAGATCATGGATGCAGCTCTCTGTGGCGGGGGCGTTCCTAATCAGGGCGTCACCGACACCTCCGTGCAACTATCCACGGCCGCTGTGAACCAGGTCAAAGCGGCCATTTTCATGGGTGATCCGCTGTTCCGTGCTGGGCTGTCCTATGAAGTTGGAACGTGTACCGCTGGAGGCGTAAGTTTCTGAGTAACTAATATATGAATGTAAAGAAAATTTCTGACTAATTGAATGCTCATAGTTTGATGAACGCCCATCCGGATTTAGCTGCCCATCAGCAAGCAAGATCCAGTCGTATTGTGATGCGTCGGACCCGTACTGTTGCAATGGAAGCGATTCGGCTACTCACCAGGGCTATGGAGCCGAGTACGGCGCACAGGCTTTGGCTTTCATCAAAACCAAGCTCAGTGCTTAAATTTCCATTTCTGGGAATGAAGCCTACATGGGGCTTTAGTACAAGGCAATTGCTCATGTAGCCCGGAGCACTAGCAACATTCAAGGCAATCAATTCATTTAGGTCAATAGCTATGTGCTACTTAGTAAATAAGACAAAAGTACTAATGAATGCAATATGAAAAAATCCTTTCGGCAAAGTCACCTGGTGCCGGAAGCTCCAAAGATAGCACTGGATATGCGCTATCTTCATAGAATATATTGTCATAGCCATTGAGCTCTTCTAATCCGGACATGACGTATGCGTTTTATCTGAGGGATGCAATTTATGTTGCACTTCGCTTCCATATGTATTTGACTGCAGTTATCATATGCCAAAGGCGGCATTGGCGACAGCCTTACCGCACAAACTCGACGCCTGTGCCAGAAGAAGTCTCACGGAGCGGAACTGCGAGTTGCTCAGCAAAATATGCAACAGGAAAAGCAGTGTGTAGATGAGATAGAACTATCTTTCCAAGCGTCCCATTGTCGGTTCGGTGGCTCGATCTGTCTCAAGCATGGGGAAGAAGTTAACCCAATCAGTTAAATTTATTAGAGCTTCTTTTGTGAGGTCTAAGGTGCTTTGATGTGACTTCGTAGTTAATTAATGAAAAGTATTGACATATTATTCGACAAGAGATACCTGTTTACGTAAAGATCTTTCTGTGAATAAGTTGCTTATAAGATCATGAATATAGATATAGACCTTAATGTTGCTTATAGTGATCAGATTGCTTGTCCGTCTCTCTAGTAGTTTTGAGAATGTTGGGTTATAATTAGTACATTTATACATAGATATTTAAGTATAAATATCTTGCTAGGTATATTTATTAGTGAACAAAATCTTATTGAGGACCGTTCGAAAAATAGGGTTATACTGATTATACAATTGATATTAGTGCTTTACAAGAGTTCCGTGGAGGAGTTTGAGCACGCCACCGCAAACTGTTGCAACTGGTTTTCCTATCTACGTCAATCACACTACGGGGTGCGAATGTGAAAAATGAAGATTCGCCTCCCTTATTTCCCGCCATATATCAATTGATAAACAACAGAAATACGGCGGACAAAAGGTAAAGTGGACCATATTGACTGCAGCATAAAATTCAAATATATGTAATCTGCTGTAGAATTGCTACCGTGGGGTTACGTGTGTATTTTGTCGGCTTCGAAATTCTCCTCTTCAGCTACGGCGAATGCTTAATTCCACGCAAATTATTTCAAATACAAAAACTGAGGCGCCGGTTGTTAGCAGACTGTTGATTGTGTCAGCAACTACGCCGATGATTATCCTGTCCACCTTGCTAATATCAGATGTTACTAGCCTGATAATTATCGGTAAAACGAGACCAATCAATTGATTCTTGCTGTATATACATATATATATAAGATATTTTTTTACTTCTGATCGAAGGCGACATTCTCAGTTGCTTTCTGTTGAAAATTTTATGCATTTACATATTTTGGTTAGGCCTCATGTACGGACCTCCACATGGTCGGCCGACTGTCATAATTAGGACTTGGCAACAAGCACCGCAGGTTCTCCATTCGAAATGGGGATGCAAAGCTTCCCGCTATCATCAGAAGTATATGTTCCCGATCCAAAAGTATTGTTCCATGACCCACCAGGCTTCTTTGAGTCGAAGCAGTGCGTAGCATCAGACCCAGATCCGCTGTTGGAAGTGAGAACGATGAGTTTTCCGTCTGCCCTGCTCCACGCATACGCCGAGTCCGCAACGTATAGATGGACATGGTCGTCGTCAGCCAGCCCGCCAGCAGCTACCCTTGCTGCCGAGAGTCGGGATATGGCTTTGTACAGGTCAGAGTCAGTGTTGAAGTTGCTTCTCCATAGGTCCTCGCGGTTTGCCGGGTCATTGCCACCATCGTAGCCCTGTTCCGTACCATAGTACACAATGGGAATACCTCGAGCGAGAATCACGTAGGCTAGAGCATTTTGTAGTAGAGATTTGTCACTCTTTTGGCTCAGCCAACGGGGGTTGTCGTGATTATCCAGGAATGTACCCAGGGCGCTTGGATTGGGGAAAAGGGAACTAATTTGGTCGTGCATATCAACTATGTCTTGAGAGGAACCTTTCTGCTGGTAAAAATTGTTCATAGGATAGTAAATTGCGTAGTTGAGCACGGCATCCAATGCGTTTGCGTATCCAGCAAGGTAATTTGGGTCACCATTCCAGACTTCGCCGATGGTATAAACTCCGGCAGCAGAGCTGAAGCCTGGCCAGAACTCCTTTTCAACATGTTTGACGGTGTCAATACGCAGGCCATCAAACTTATATTCCTTAATTAGCCAGCTGATCCAAGTCTGGAAGAGGGTTCGAATCTCTGTGCTTTGTGTGTTGACGTCAGGTAAGTTGTCCGCGATACGACAGTTTTCAATACTAGTTTGATTTGAATAGTCAATCGTGCAATCTGAATGGTACGAGCTGTCCTGGTTCAATGGCTCTGGTTTATTATCGCTGGTGGGGCTTCCCATGTGGTTGACAACCACGTCTGCCATAATATACATCTCCTATTTTATGATGTCATTTAGCACATTTCGAGTTTTTTTTTAAAAAAAAAGATGGTACAGGCTAAACTGACCTTTTCATGAGCAGCGCTGACTAGGCTTTTGAGATCATCGGCGGTGCCATAGTTTGAGTTGATAGTATAAAGATCTTGTGCCCAGTAACCATGGTAACCACCCGCAATGTCTGGTTAAATAACATTGTCAGCTAACTTGTGTCATCAAGTGGCATTTCAGACTTACTAGTTACAACAGGGGTGATCCAGATGGCATCAAAGCCCATCCCTTTAATGTAGTCGAGCTTGGACTGCAAGCCTTGGAAAGTTCCGCCGCAATAGTCACCGAGGTTACCACAAGCATCTCCACCTGTATCATCACTACTGCGGGCAATGCGGTCTGTCAAAGCAAAATAAATATTGCGAGATTTCCATGCATCGACATCCGCTGCTAATACAACAGATGTAAGCGGGAGTAGAAAGGCTGACAGGGCGCAGGCCAGCTTCATTGTTCATTAAACGTGACGACAAAAGTTTCAAGGAAAGCTGTAGCTAGCTTGTGCTGATTATTGACTGACTGTTGATAGAAGAATGAGAGCTTCCTTTTATAATATCGAGGCTGCAGTAGAAATACTGTCTCTCGGCGGCGGCTCTAATATCGCGGTAATATCCCAGACAGGGATTTCCCTTGGCATACGTCTTGGCAAAAGCTGCAAATGTAACACCTCTCGTCAAATCAAAGTGATTTGTTTACTGCAGAAAGGTCGCTTTCCCTTATTACAGTTTGCTACTTGATTGTAAGCCAAGAGTCACGGAGAAAAGCTGGAGCATCGTAGAGAAGTGTGATCGTCGTCAAAGGGTTACTTTTCGCTAATTAAGACAGGTTCGTATATAATTTCCAATAACAGCCAAGAGTTTCGGAGAAAAGCTGGGGCATTATGTGGAGTGGAGTCTGCCAATACGTACATACCAACGTCGTCCAAGAAGAACAAGCTCACGAGCTAGCCCAAAGGGTCAACTTTGCCAAGCCTCGCCCGGTCAATTGCCGGGTCAGGGAAATGCTTGGCACGGCCAGCGGGAAAGTTTCGGCGAAAGTTTGCGGCGAAATCACGTGTGAGGACGAAAGTGCACTTACGTAATGAGCCATTCTAAAATAACGATCTTCACTCCCACAGGTATTCGAGGATTGCTGAGAGAGCAATGGGTTAATGTGGGTGATACATTAACAATTTATTATTGTTGTTATCTTTAATATAGATTATAAAATATAATAGAAACATTAGCTTAGATTGGGTCACCAGAAAGTCACATGACAGAATAACCCTCACTTTAGCCCTAAATCGAAAACTCTAGTCAGTAACCATTTCAAAACGGAAACTTCGCCGTACGATATGGATTTTTACTCTGTAAGAATGTTATATGGTCTGCGTCAACTGGTAGTTTATCGATGAAGATCTCGGTCAGAGTTATCGCACGTACAAGCAAGAATGGCATGCCACACCATACAAAAAGCCTAACCTAGTGGTCGCTAGTTGACTGCTGACCATAATGATTCTCTTTTAGTACACTCTTCTTTATCATATGTGAGCTGGAACGGTGACAAGAAGGTCTTGGCCTTGGGAGTGCCAAGACCTCTACCCTAATTGGGCCTTAGCCCCTAACAGTTGTCAAATTTTATTGGTGGATATTACCCGGCAACCACGGTTTTCAACGTAAGTGAAATTTATAGGGAATAATAATCTCAATATGCGTGTTTCATTAAGACGGTCTTGCACCTTATTTACTAAGGGAATTGTCTTCCTTTCTGAAGATTGCAAATCCCCACGTTATACATGTGTTTCCTTGTAATTGGCCAGATTCCTCGCTGCGGCGCTGGCCAATCGGTTAACCACAATATCTGACAACAGTGACTTCGGTAGCTCTTTACCAATAGAGTTTGAATATGCCAAATATAAGAGTTGTTTACATATGTAAGTAAGTGCTATTTAGTTTGTGGGGGAGGGGACACAGTGAGAGATTGAAAGGTGTGATGTGGTATACATATGTATGTATGACATCCGTCTGAACGGCAGAGGCATTTCTTAATTCCTTAATTCATATAATCAGATTAGATTTTGCTTCCTAAAGCCATTATTGCGATCATTTCTTAGCGGTTAAAGCTCGATATGATTGTGTCTCCTCTTTCCGGCTAAGGTAAACTCTGGATTAACCTAATACGCTCAGAGATACTACGGGCTAATATAGTGAATGGGCTTTTGGATAGATGTAGCCGTCGATAGCCATTAAATATGCCTCTTTAGGAGGATATTGACGTTGGGGTTTTCTTCTTCTGGACCACTTGGGTGGAAATGTGAATGCGCTATTTATCATCGGTGGGTAGATTATCCATGAAATTGATACATTATTAGTTACAAGCAACATGTCGATGAATTACTAGTTTTATTAACATATAATCATAATTCGTCTTATCTAATAACGTAGTATCAGTCGACCTTTTATAGACATAGAATCAATTGCCTTCTTATAAAGATAGATTCGAGCACGAAAATGGAGCCCTCGTAGAGCCCGCGTAATCCGTAATTATTGTCTCAATAGAGGCATACAGACCGGGCCCAAAAAGGAACAAACCAGAAATAAGGATCCCCAAATGAGCAATAGTGATGAGCGAGCGGAGAGGTGTCTCCCACAGGCGTCCTCGGAACAAGTGCCAATAGGCCACACCCCAGAAGGTGAGACCAAAATTGGAATCAAACAGAGCACCCAATATGTTACCAAAGTCGCCCATGTTGGGAATCACCTCGGCAAAGATGAAAGCCACAAACCAGTAAATGGTCATCAACAGAACCCACACACCCCATCCAACCACGGAGTGGTTGTACTGGTGCGGCGAGTCGCGCAGGACGAGACGGTAGATGAACTTGACGGAGACGTTGGCATATATCGTGCCGATGACGATGGTAGGCACGATAACGGGGCCGTAAGAGACTTTTAGGTAGTAGTTTTGCAGCGCACCGAACGCGGGCGCCGAAGCGTACTGGCCGAGGTAGTAGAAACCTACGATTGCGGTGATGAGGAACAGGACGGCGGAACCAATGGCGAAGGCAGCCAGGGCCTTGGGAAAATCCCGGGGTTGGCGCATTTCGGCGATGAAGGTCGGGTACAGAATTTGGGCAAACCAGAGGAAGGCGATGTTCAGCACGGCGTTGAGACAGTCGACCCATGTTGTGCCTTTCTGGGGGAAGCTGTATGTGACGACCGGGCCGAGCGAAGGGTATTCGCCGGGATGGGCCTCCTTGCCGGCGTAGCTCATGAACAGAAGGATGGCGAGCAACATGCAAATGGCGCTCCCAATAGAAACGATGCTGATGTGATGGAGGGTACGGGGGATCGACAGCACGATGGCGATGAGGGTAATGATGATGCCAAATTCGACGGAACAGAGAGAATGGCCCGTCACCGTGTTCAGGACCTGGGCGCCGGTCAAGACATGGAAGCCGCAGAGCATGACATTGTACAGAATGAGGCCGACCATGGTGCCGTAGTACGCTATGCGGCTGCGGCCAAAGAGCAGATAGCCTATGTCGCAAATATCATGAACATGGGGGTGCTAAGGTCTGTCAGCGCGAGCATTCTCCAACCCTGGGAATATCGACAGATAAATCCTACCTTCATGATGAATTGCCACATGGTGTAACTCGTTAGCCACACGATGATGCCTGCCAGAAACGAGGCAATTAGGCCGGGAACCCATCCCAGAACCGAGAAGGCCCACGGCTGAGCCATGATGGCCAGGCAGATCTGGTCTCCGAAGAGCAGGACAGCAGTGCGCTGCCACGACATAGTGCGATACTTGATGGCATGCGAGGTCTCTTGAGCGGCCAGCGCGTCAAACACGTCGGAGTCATCTTGTTCCGAAGGCATAGGCCCTTTCTCAATGCTTGTCGGTTCTGCGGCCATGACTGTAGCAATAGCATGTACAGCACTGGTGGAGGGGACCTGGGCAAGGCGACGTGGGAGAGGCTATATATATTTACTCCGTACATCGACATGAGAGCAAAAGCAACAAATTTTTAGACTTTGGCATATACTCTTGATATTGACTCGCCTGGCGGCCGCTGATTGGCTCATGTCGAGGTTGCACGCCATCAAGCCCCAAGTGTCGCAATGCATAGAGTTCCCACGTTTTCGCAATCTTCACGCTTTTAACACGTTTTACATGACCCGTAACTGTGGGTTGCGCTCCACCAGGTGGAAGTTTGGTGGAAGTTCGGTGGCACCACTGGCGCCGCCGAACTCGCTATGTCCTGCCATTATTAAATAGTCCTTTGCCGAACTAGGTCAACGTGGTATTCTGCAGAGCGTTAAAAAGGAGAAACGAAAAGAAGAAATAAAGGAGAAAAGAAAGAACCAAAGAAAACAAGAAACAAAAACAACTAGCAATGGGCCTCGTCCGTCTCTCAGGAGTGACTTACTCCGACCCAAACCTCGTGTATGACACCTTCATCCTCTTCACCGGCGCAGACTCGGTGACGCGACTCATCGACCTCAACGGGACAACCGTGCACCAGTGGTCGTTTCCCGGAGTGCCTCCTCGAGTGCTCAACCCGGCCCTCACAGGGGGCCAGAAGGGGACCGTCGCGCTGCAGCTGTCGGAGAGCGGTGATGCGCGCGGTGGCATCTATGCTAATGGCACAGTCGGCCTGCTAAACTGGGCTGGAGAGTGCCTGTGGGAATGGGGCAAAGAGGCTGCTGGTGGTGCAGCGCGCCAGAATCACGACTGGCAGTTGCTGCCAAATGGCAACTGGCTGATTCTGGTGGTTGAGCCCAGGGTAGTCGATGCCCTGGGACCGGCCGTCACTGGAGACCAGAGCCTGGTGGAAGTGAGTCCCAGTGGGAGCGTGGTGTGGAAATGGAGCTCGGGTGACCATATCCACGAACTCGGGCTTTCAGATCGCGGACTCGGCTTGTTGCGCGAAACAGTCGCCCGGGATCCAGGAAACCCGTGGGGATGTCTCGAGATGAACAGCGCGTCGACACTGGGGCCGAATAAATGGTATGAGACGAACCCGGTGTTCCATCCGGACAATATCATCGTGAGCTTCCGCAAGGCCAACATTGTCGCGATCATCGAAAAATCAACCGGCCGCATTGTGTGGCGGTTGGGCCCCTACCACGATGAGAAGTCGGGAGACCAGCACCAACGCATCCTGCGACACAATGTGCCACGTCCAGTGGATCAGACATCCGGCCAGCATAACCCACATATCATCCCCGACGATCTTCCGGGGGCAGGCAACGTGCTTCTCTTCGACAACCAGGGCGGCGCCGGCTACCCAGCCGCGGCGCTGGGGATTTACGCTGGCTCACGCATTCTCGAAATTGACCCAACTACTAAGCAGATCGTGTGGCAATACACAGCTGAGGATTCGGGTCTGCCGCCGTGGACCTTTTTCAGCTCGTTTGTGAGCAACGCACAGCGTCTGCCGAATGGTAACACGCTGATAACGGAGGGTATGAACGGCCGCATCTTCCAGGTTACTGCCGATGGGCAGATAGCGTGGGAGTATTACAGTCCGTATACTGGGTACGGGGTGGCAGGCGAGCCTGAAGTGACCAAGCCGCGCGTTGACGATGTAGACAGGTTAAGTGTGACGCCCCTGGTGTATCGGTCTCAGGCGGTGCCTGATGACTGGGTGCCAGATGGTGTGACGAGAGCAGCGGCAGTGGCGGTTGGTTATGAGACACCCAATATAATATCTAGCTGATTAGATATGTCAGACAATCGAGTAACCCTAGCCCTAAGATTTTCGGTCCAATGTTTGGTAAAATATAATTTAATTTAGAAAATATAAGCGCCTTTAAATTATATCTACAAATTTAAAGTCATGGTAAACAAAAAGTATTAAAAAGGGTATGTAAAACCAATATAATCTATATTCTCTACTTATCATTACGATTACACCAATAAATTAGATTATTTCTTTTCATATACGTATTATGAAAGAATCTCTTCCTACTTTCATTGTAAGCCGAAGATATCACACCGACGCTTTCAGCCAATCACAAAGAAAGTCTGATCTAGGTCCGTGACGAGTCCAGCCCTATAACATACAGATCGTTTCCTTTCTTTACATAGAACATCCTATATGTGGTCCGAATTCCTGGAAATCTGGCTCTTGTTTGGTGGCCTATTACAGTATGGTCGGATAGATCAGTGATACAGTGTTTTAATACTAAGCGATCCTAATCACCATGCAAGTTCCGGTCTGTTGATGCAGCTGGCTGCCTCTAACTGTGAGCAGAATAGCTCTTCCTCGGCCAGCTTTTCAATCATGTTCTCTGGCAGTTTAGGGACGGCAGGTCGTATTTCTTGCCCTCGTTGCTCTTCTTTTTTTCGGTGCCCCATGAGCATCTCCTTCACACAATTCTGGAAATATATTGGCCCCTATTATCTGTTAGAGAGAAATATATTATATCAGAATAGGAATTTGATACGTACCTTCTCCTTGTTCGGGTGAAGCTCACCATTGACAAAGACCCCGCCATTGAGATTTCTCTGCGCTCCAACGCACAGCTCTTTATCCTCGTCGAGCACCTGTCGATAAAAAGCATTTATGTCGTCGAATTCTTGGTCTGTCGCATCTCTATGACGATATACTTCGTTTTCAATTTTGCTTTTGGTCTCAGACTCCGGAATCATACGTTGGATATAGAAGAATTTATCACTTTCCCGTCAGCTTTATGCCCTTATAGCCAGTATGTTTGACTTACGTGACTGTGACTGATGTTGTTGGGAAGAAATACGTAATTGCCCGCTTGAACTGGGAATCGACCTGCTCTTTGTTGAAGATGTGATGCTCCATATATCCCGCAGTAGGCTCTACCCGATACCGAGGAAGATCCGACACCCCGCTGATGAGCGGATGAGAAGTCGCACAATGATAGCACTCGTTGTAGTTCTCGATCACCCCCTTCCAGTTAGCATCCAAGTCCATTTCCCAGTAGTGATCGAATGTGTATTCCCCGGTAAAGTCAAAATCTTGCATCCGCGGCTGCTCATCGATCGATTGGAACGCACCCTCCCATTTCACATCCGGCTCACCCGCTTGCAGATTCACCCAGATAAAGCCGGCCTTATCTATGTGAACATGGATGGGGAACAATCCATTCTGGCTTTTTTCAAATTCTGAAACAGTTTCGAAGCGCGGTGCCTTGGAGAGATTCCCCTTAAGTCCGTAAGACCACCCATGATATTTGCAGCTAAGAATCGAGGTAGACCCAGAACGAGTTTGCACGACGGGGAATGCGCGGTGCCGGCAGATGTTATGGAAACCATTGATATTACCATCACGGTCTTGGACTAAGAAGAATGAAAAGTTTGCGACTGTGAAGGAGAGGAAATCGCCTGGTTTGGTAAAACGGCTCCGGTGGGTGAGGAGGGTCCAGCATTTAGAGAAGATAGCTCGACGTTCCAGCTGGTAAATCGCTTGAGAGCGATACCATGATGCAGGAAGGCCTCGCGGAGACTCTTTCTCTGGTGTCTTGGATGAGAAGCCCAATAATTTCCACATATTCTGTATGTTTTCGTATGATATGAGAGTAAACAGTAAACTGGTCACAGATTGCTGTCGTGGCGAAGATAAGATTTTTGAGGCATCTATATAAGGCGGGGGATTACTTACTAGAGACGGTATCAAGAATGGGGAGGTGTACACCCATAAGCTATCCATATCGAGCGGGTTGCCTTTTAGTTTGGGCTGTAGCAAAGATGGGTGGGGGGGGGTGCGGGTCCCTTTCCTGATAAGGTGGAAGGTGGGAATCCTATCTCGGCATCTCGAAACCGATTTCACAGAATTTTTGGCAAGGATCGGGTGTCAAAAAAATATTCAATTTGAAGTGTTTAGCTACAATCGAGACTCTACCACGTCATTCTCTTTTTGGACACTCCAATGGCGATCTACCTAGTTATTGTCAGTTTAGATTTGGAGAACATCAGTAGGAAAGCTCACATCTGCAATATGGTCATATCCCAATAGTTTCGGGGCCAATCCTGGATCTCTCCAGGCTAGAGCTTCGCCTTCAGGCGTGGGTGTCATCTGCATCTTGCGATCTCTTTCCTGCTGTTCCGGCCCGTCGTGCAGGTGGTATAGATACTGTTGAATGTTTCCCCGATCAACAACCATGCCTGTACGCTCCTTGCGGCAATTTTGAAAAACTGATAGGGCGTGCTTTTTGGCATTCAGGAACTCAGGTGATGTCTTCGTGATATTGGGATGGTCGGGGAGGCGGGACAGGCATTCGCCAAGAACGGCGCCATCTTCGAAGGCCATACCGGCTCTAAGAAATCAAGTTAAATCAACGACAGAAAAATTGTGAGAGAATTGACCATACCCTGACGCTAGATATGGCAAGGTAGCATGTACAGCATCCCCCAACATTATCCATGTACCGGATGGGTGAGACCAGTCAAACTCCCCGAATCGGATACAAAGCCTCCATTTCTGCACCGACTGGCAGAGCTTGAGCAGCTTCTGAATACTACTGTTGTCAGTTGCTTTCGTAACCGTAAAAACGTCCCTTGGACCTACCGTGAATCCCAGCCTTCAAATAAGGCGCACATCTCCTCCACGTTTCCTTCTATCGTTGACGCGAGGGCCTCAGGAATGTCATCTGGCACAAGCAAGACCATGTTGAATAGATCTCCGCCTCGAAGTACGTAGTTGACTGTTGTAGTTAGTTATATCAAGTCAGATACAAATCCAGGATGGGGACAAACCAGCGTGAGCGTCAGGGCCCAGCCAATAATTGACCTGTGGATTGTTTACAAACGGAGCCAACTCCGGATCTTTTCGCATTTCTTCGGTCGACAATAACAGACGATACGCGAGATCTCCCGTTTTAACTGGTGGGTCGATGCGCCCAAGCAACTCCTCTGTCAACTTTCCAAATACTCCGTCTGCCCCGATTACTAGATCGCCTTCCCACTGCCTGCCATCCGCTGTAACGGCGGTCGCTGTGGCCCCATCGTCGCCCACTCGAACCGATCTGACCCGTGCATTGCATGTGATTTGTACACCGAGCTCCAGGGCTCTTTCAAGTAGACACCGCTGAAGGTCAGCACGATGAAAGTCCCGATACCATGTTCCAGGATAATTGCTTTCGGATTCATGAAAATCCAACTGAGATATTTTATTTCCCTTCCATCCATTAAAGTTGCACACGCTCGGAGCTGTCATATATGGTGTCAACGCCTCCTCCAGACCCCAATGCTGGAGAACACGCGAGCTATTCGGAAGAACCTGGATCCCAGCGCCGATTTCTTTGATTTCTGGTGTAGCTTCGAGAACGTGAATGGCGTGGCCAGCCAGAGCACAGCTAATGGCGGAGCCAAGCCCTGCAAGGCCAGCTCCGACAACCAGAATCTGAAGCTGGCATGTTTGGGAGCGTAGTTGTTGTTGCTTAATGTGAATGCGAGGAGCCATCGTGGGTGAACGTCAATGGGCTGGCACTGATGCGGCATATGTGTTGGAGATTGTTCAAAGATACACTCATGTCCTTTGGAGTATTTATGATAGCTTTTTGTGTTTGAGATTCTGTAGATCAAAGATGGGGGTTAGTTGCCGATATCCGATGTTGCTATATCTAAGGCACTGTAGACGCGAGCACATTATACTGTGTGATGCCGAAGAGTATTCAAGCTTCCTTTAAACCTTGAAAATCTACAAAATGTCAAAAGTAGGCTTTCCCTTATACCACCCATTTCTCTTTCTCTCCTGACAACGGCTAGTTTTCGCTCCGAGGTCGAACCGCACTGGTGACGGGAGGCGCCCGAGGATGTGGATTGGCCTTTTCGCACGGCCTGGCAGAGGCAGGGGCAAATGTGGCTATTTTCGATGTCATAGAGCCGGACCCTACATTCTACGATATCGAGAAGAACTGGAATGTTCGTGCAGCTTATTACAAGTGGGTGTTCCCATCGGGCATCCGGTTTCAATGACTGACCATAGAAGAGTCGATGTTTCGTCGCAGGAATCCCTTGAAAGCGGGTTTGCGCAATTCCGGAAAGACTTCAATAATGCCCTCGATATCTGTGTCCCATGTGCCGGGATCAATCGCCATCTGCCTTTCCTAGAATTCACCTACGAACAACACCATGATTTAGTATCGATAAATGTGCTTGGACTCTACTTCACGGCTCAGCTGGCGGCAAAACAGATGATCTCGAACGGAACGAAGCACGGAAGCATCGTCCTGGTAGCCAGTATGGCCAGTCACATCGCAGTGAGAAGCCAGTTGTGCAGCGCATACTGCGGTACCAAAGGTGCGGTGCGATCCATGTGTCCTGCGATTGCGAAAGAGCTAGCGGAATACGTGAGTTTCATGCCATGTCCACGAGATTCCCGACACTAACAACGACAGGGCATCCGAGTTAATTCCATTTCTCCTGGTTATGTGCGAACGGAGATGACCGCGGCCGTAGGTGTCTCAAGAACCCCGAACCCCCCTTGTTCTGCCGTCCAACACTGACCAAATTGATAGTTTCCCCATCTTCTTCAAAGTTGGGAGTCGGAAGCCATGATCGGCCGCATTGCCGAGCCGGAGGATATCATGGGGGCGTGTGTTTTCCTAGCTAGCGACGCCAGCGCGTACATGACCGGGCAGGATATCGTTGTGGATGGGGGTGTGACCCGGTGGTAGTGGAGATAGAACAAGAGTGGGGGTTGGTTACTACGCACCCCCAAGAAGATCGATCGTCAGTATAATATATGAACTTGACATGGATTAGGAGAAATTGAACTAGGTACATTTTGGAAACAAGATTGCAAAAAAATGCCTCCCTGCGCAGACAATGAAGGATACGCTTCTGGTGGTTCGGTTGATGCTTCGACTACTGTTGTCGTGGTCGGCGCTGGGCCATCTGGGTTGATGCTCGCGTACGTCAGCTCCGAGCAATTATGCGTAGTCGACTCACCAGTTTATAGATGCAATCTCGCTCGATTTGGTATTGATGTTACGATTCTAGATGATCGTCCGGACAAGACCTCTACGGGCAAGGCGGATGGCTTGCAACCACAAACTATCGAGACGTTCAAGCAAATGCGGCTTGCTGATCCTCTGCTAAGAAAAGCCGTCAGGGTTTATGATATTTCCTTCTGGGTATTATTGTTTCATTCCAGTTGTCTCAATTGCAACTGACAGATCCCAGCAATCAACGGCAGACAAACCACTACAGCGAACAGGACGCCAAATGCATTACCCTGAGCATCTCGTCGGCGCCTCCAATCCTTATATTCTTCTCGCACATCAGGGAATGGTTGAAGAGACCTTGATTGACGATATGGAGTCAAGAGGCGTGTTTATAGCGAGAAGCAGTCGCTTTGTCTCTTGTTCGCGCGCGTTAAGCACGGGACAATTGAATATCGTATATGAGGATCTATTAAGCAAGACAGTCAAAACCATCCGAGCTGACTACCTTGTTGGATGTGACGGTGCTCGATCAAAGGTCAGAGAGTTTATCCCGGATGCTCAGCTAGAAGGGGAGATGACCAACGCCTCATGGGGTGTGTTAGACGGTGAGTTCAACTGCCCCCTCATGTACACAACAATGCTAAGAAATAGGTGTCATCGATACCGATTTTCCCGACTTATGGAGTAAAGTTGCGGTGCGCTCCCATGTAGCTGGCTCGATTCTTTGGATTCCTCGTGAGCGCAACATGACTCGATTATACGTTCAGCTTAGCGAGAGCGACGGCGAACGAGTTGATAGATCCAAGGCCACGCCAGAATATGTGATGCAACGAGCAAGAGATGCGATGTATCCCTTCCACCTTGAGTGGAAGAGGATTGAATGGTTCGGAAACTATGTGGTGGGTCAACGGGTAGCGAAGCATTTCTCGGACTCAGATGCGAAGATATTCATTGCCGGTGATGTATGATCATTCACCCACCCTGCATCCGGCGTGTTTCGTGCTGATAGTCAACAGGCAGGACATTGTCACTCGGCTCTTGCAGCCCAGGGAGCTAACACAAGCATGCATGACAGTTTTAATCTTGCATGGAAGCTCAATCTTGTTATCCGTGGTTTGGCCAAACCGTCGCTTCTAGCTACCTACGAAGAGGAACGACAAAAGATTGCCTACGATCTCATAAAATTTGACGCGGAACATTGCAAAGCTTTCTCACAAGGCGATGCTGCCCTTGCTAGGAACTTTGATGACAATATTCGTTTTATCTCTGGCGTGGGTGCGGAATATTCCCAAGGTATGCTGAGCCGAGATAAGCATGCCATATCAACTCCCTTGCAGCCTGGTGCTCTTCAGCTTCCAGCCAAAGTCACTCGGTACATTGACGCCAATCCGGTAGATGTCCAGCTTGATATTCCAATTTTGGGCCAGTTCCGAATCTACTTCTTTATCCCAGATGTCCCAATAGCACTTGGGTTTTTAAGTATTGTCTGTGAACGGTTTGGTAATGCGACTGTGATGGGGGAAATATCCTCACGAGCAAGTCAGTCATATACGAAACGACCCCGAAGAGCAGCCCCGTCGGACGAGTTTATTCAGCCACAGAGATATACCCCCGCATCTAGTGCTTTCACATTTACGGTAGTAACTCAGTCTTTGAAGTCTGAATTCGAAATTGCAGACTTACCGGAGGTCGTACAAGATAGCCGCTGGACCTTGTATCTTGATAATGTTGATACACCCCGCTGTACAGATAGATGGTTCGGGTCTTTGCAAAGGGGACAGGCTGGAATAGTAATTGTGCGACCAGATGGATATGTTGGAGCTGTCGATAAATGGAACTTGGCCGCAGGCAATGCGGCTGGGAAGAGGATAGAAGACTACTTCTCATTCATGATGTAAAGCAGATGTTCTTGAGCTCAGTGAAAATGAGTCATGTATCGTAATGTTAAATTTCAGTTTCGGCATTCACTTAGCCTATGAATTCAGGGAGTAGAATGGCTACACTTACTCACAGGCTGTTTTGATGGTATGTAACCGAGCTATACATGTCCAGACTACGAGAGTGGGGGGTCTCCTACATCAAAAACATACGGTGGGGGTTCGACACATATCCCACCTTTCGTAGCTGTCAATGATGGGAGCTCAGGATGATATATAACGGGTGTCTAGTTGTCTGGTAGAAAAGAACTCATCTCAACTGTAATCAACTTCACCATGGGCTCAATCGATATCGGTGGACCTCTTTTTCAGCCACTCCGCTTGGGCGCAGTGACCCTAAGCCATCGAATTGTTCAAGCTCCCACAACCCGTATGCGATCGACGGGGTCGGATGGAGTTTTTGTTCCCAATGATCTCAATGTCGAATACTATTCGCAGCGCGCTTCACCTGGAGGCCTCATGCTGACGGAAGCAACTCCGATTAGCCGACTTGTATGTATCAATCGATTCCGTTCTACCAATTCTACTGTCTAACGACTTAGGCTGCTGGATATCCGGGTGTCCCTGGTATTTTCTCGCCGTCCCAAATCGCGGGCTGGAAGAAGGTCACCGATGCAGTACACGCTAAAGATGCCTACATATATTGTCAACTGTGGCATGTTGGCAGAGCGACTGTCCCTTCTTTCATTGAAGGAAAGCAAGCCCTAAGTGCTAGTAGCATCCCAATTAGTGGAAAAGCGTTGGACGGCAACGAGTACGCTACGACACCTCCGCGGCCAATGACAGTGGATGAGATCCAAGAGACCGTAAAGGAATACGCAGCTGCTTCCAAAAGAGCAATTCAAGCGGGTTTTGATGGCGTTGAAATTCATGGTACGCACGAATGGCGCTTACGTTTAGTAATATAATTCAGTTGACTTTTGGAAAAATAGGCGGGAACGGATATTTGTTGGATCAATTCCTCCACGACAACGTCAACAATCGAACTGATGACTATGGCGGCTCTATAGAGAATCGTTCCCGCATTGTTCTCGAAATACTCCAGGCGGTCGCAGAAGCTATCGGCGCAGAGCGTGTGGGCATTCGCCTATCGCCATATAACTACTTCCAAGACACACGCGACTCCAATCCAAATGTCCACTGGCTCTCACTCTGCTCGCAAATAGCTAGCCTTCCCACGGAATTCCGACCTGCATACGTTCATATGATTGAGCCTCGATTCGACGAGATTCTGGACGAGCATGCAAAGATGAAGTCTGTAGCCGGAGGGAAGCCGTCACTAGATGTATTCCGGCCGACACTGAAGAAGAGCGGCATTGCATTCCTGGTCGCGGGGAACTTCAACCCTCAGAATGCAGGATCCAAGTTGATTGAAGATGGTGCTGACGCAGTGGCATTTGGCCGGTGGTTCATCTCTAACCCCGACCTGCCTCGACGGTTGAAAGAGGGCCTGCCATTGACCCCGTATGACCGATCAACCTTTTATGGGGCTGACCCGCCGTCTAAGGGATACACCGACTATTCTTTCTACGGTAAATAGAGCTAGAGACAAAAGGAGAATGTAGAAATAAATTATTGAACTACTAAGACAAACCTACAAGTACCTTCATAGCATCATGCACAACTGCCCATCGGACAGACGCCAGCTGCTGTGCCATCGCCGCCACCAAAGACTTTGGATCGTATTTCCCTGATAATGCAGCTAATTCCGTATCACTCGAGCAGTTTGTCATTATTACAATAAGTGAAGACAGATCTGCACTGATTCGGCCTTCTGACGATAAATGATCCATGCCTCGATGGAAAGCCCAGCAGGCCAACGTAGCCAAATAGAGGCACCAGGAAAAATGAAAGACATCTCTCTGGTCCCAGTCATGAAGACTCAATACCGCACCCTGCAGGAGATTTGATGCATGTCTTGCAGCAGCCGTTGATGCTCCAGAATCCTCATGAACCCAACGCAGAATATTCCGCTGAGATCTTGATTGGTCGGCTGGAGTAACTGTTCGACCCATAATTTGCATTGCTCCCGCCACAATCTGTAAGTCTAGGACTTCCACGTTTAATGCAAGGCACGCGGCATGATAGAGAGCATGGGCTGCCATTTTCAGCGCGGTGAAGCGACGCGAATCTGCTGTCTGTGCCAGTTTCATAGCGAGGCAATCTGTATCAAAGTCCACTTTCCATAGATCATAAGACCTACTCATACGGGGAGTCCAAGCTCCCACCCGCTCAGGTGTCTCCGACCGAAGTGTCGTTTGGTCTCGACGCTTGAGATCTGCGGACACAGACATCAACCCATGTAGGATGACGGTGCGAGCAAAAACATTCAAGTCTCGAGGTCGAGACACAGACCCTGGAGAAATGTATCCTTTGAGAACTGTAAGGAATGGCCTGGTCGTTTCGCCAACGGCTGTGTGTGCCCATTCTCGAGCCGACGTCGCTTCCCAGGTAGCAGCAGTACATGGCAAACAAGATCTAATCTCGAATGCCGACATGCACAGAGACTGAGAGAATAGGACTGCGTGTTGGGTATCCCACATGAAGCAATGCATGGCCAGCCTTTTGCGTTGTTCTGCATCCATAGCTTGTCGCCATGCCTGATCAAGATCCTCAGATCGGGCCAAGTGGAACGAGTCTTGCACACTGCAACAGTTACTGCGGCGGATGAGTTTGATCAGGACACAGTGAAATAACTGGGCGCGTTCTCGTTGCTTGGGACCAGCTCTCATTTTTCCAAAGCAGTCGATGAGGAGCATTGCTTGCAAAACCCAAAGGTCCGGCTGTGGGGAAAATTCTTCATGGCACAGAAGTTTGTTTCGAAGTTTATCATGGATTCCCACGGCCAGTTGATGAGCCTCGCGGGTGCTGTATGTTGCTCCCATGAAGAGAATAGCTGCAAGGAAAACCTGGTCAACGATGTCTGGATTGAATGTTGATTGATGAATAAGCGGATACGTAGTATTAAACCGAGTAAAGAAAAGATCGCAATATCCTTGCAGAGCCCTCAAACTAAGCAGAGGCGAGTCAACATTCATCGGCTGACCGTCAATACTCATAGGAGATACCTCCATCGCAAGAGATAGGATGCCTCGCCGGGAGTTTTCAGATAGTTGTGGCAGGCATGGTACTGGATTTGATCCTAGAAAAGATGCCCCAGACATCCAGTCCATCTCCAGGATATCGGTCGCAACAGCGGGTAGTGTAGATTGTGGTTTTGGCTCTTGATTTATCATTGAAGCCACTTCCAAGAGGGCTGATGGGCCATCAAACTTGTCTATCGGCTGATTGTATCCTGTGTTTAATGCATCGGGGAACGGTTCTGACTCGAAACCGAGCGGGAAATCGAAATGATGAAAGGCGTCGTCGAGAGAGGTGACATCAAACAACCAGTTATAGTTGCAAGTCGCCGCAAATGGTAGATTGAAGTCAGTCGCTATAGTTGTTAGGGATTTTGAATGATATTGGAGAAAAGGCATAACCCATACCGGTGTCCATGTCAAAGAAATTGCCAATCCCATCCAACCCGACATTATATGATCCGTCGGCTGCATCAAACTGCCCAGGAACAGGCTCAGCGTACGGTTCAAAGGCACTACCTGGAATCATAGGTGCCAAAAACGGATCTGTTTCGTCAATCGATAGAGATGTCAAGTCCGTGCCAGAAATAGGTGGCGATATGGGGACTTCGTCCCCGGGCTGTTCCTCATCCACTTCTTCCACTACATCCGGATCCGCGCATGAAGATGAGATCGTCGAACGTGCTGCCGACCTGATCTCTCGCTGCGATGGTCGCTCGACTATGGTCCCATCGCGAGCCCTGCGTATCCTCTTTCGCGTCTTTAATACACCTAAACCTGGTCCACCTGCTTCTTCGTCGCGTTTGTCATGACGCATCATATGTCGGGCTGAGCCAGTTAGTCTGGAAAAATAAAATTAACCTAGGCACAGTCTCTCTGCCTTACCTAGCAAATCCGGGCGCAAGAAGTGGACAGAACAGCGATCACAAGTGAAGCCATTGTGTGGCTGTTCATGATTGAGTGCATGCCGGCGCAGATGCTCAGCGCGAGTGAAGCTTTTCCCGCATCCAGGATATTCACAAGTGTTATTCTTCATCGGGCTAGAAAATGTACCGAGAAAATTGAACTTCAATGACAGTGCCACGGAGGATTTCCCCAGGAAAAACAATGCCGGGGGGGATCGGAGTAATAACCCATGATGTCGCTGATAAGGATGGGGGGGGGGACCTGACTGGTGATTGGTGTCCGATATGCAGGACAGCTAGAGCCACAGTCGAACGTTTCGGCGCTATCTATTTACATAGAATGGACAGAGTAGAGGTTCCACAATTAATAATTATTATATTACGTATAAGGTTACAGGATTATAAGATTATTAGCTTTCCGCCACCTTCCCAAAAAGAGGTTGTCTACATTCATATTCGGCTTGACAAAAGTTAGATCCGGGGTATTCATTGTCCTAGCTATAAAATTGGCTATATAATCTATAGGAAATACCGCCATTCCATACTATGACTGCCTTCCTTGAGCCGACTAGTATCCACATCATCTCTCATTCTTGCTCCTCGTTCTCGATCACGGTGCCGATTCTCAAGACGCATCCATAACCCCAATCCCGTCACAAAAAAGATACAGATTCCATTGCAACAGCAAGTCGCAACCAATGTAGGAATATACCTGCTGTGCATTAGCATTTTCCCTTCTCGAGGCAAGTATGTGACATACTTGGGGGCGTATTCTGTCCGAAAAGTAGCGGCACTCAGTACACCAGCTAGATTCCCCAATCCGACAAAAAACCCAGTATTGGCGGCGCGGGAGTTTTCATGGACGTTGTTGTTATTATGCCAAGCATGAACAAGACATGATGGAATATATGCACCAGATGCCATTAGAAAACAAGCAAAATAGGCTATCCCTTTGTTTTGAAGAACATCAACGGCAGCCAAAATAACCATCCCTACGAGGGAAAGAGCTAGGGAGAATACAATGTGAAACGTTCTCTCGCGGAAATAGTCGGATGACTTGGCGACGCAGAGTAATACCACAGCACCGACAAGGTTTGGTGCAATAGTCCATAGATTGGTCTTCACAACGGAGTATCCAAGACGTTGCACAATCTGTTTCGGTCAGGGCTGATATTTGGGGCGCCACGGTCCACAACTCACCAGGGGAAAGAAGTTCATCGCTGTTGCATAGGCAACTGGGTACGTGAAAGTGATGATGCACCAAATGGGGAACTTCCAGTCGTTCCAAGACTGAAAGCAATCTTTAATGTCGAAGGCGGTTGCAACTTCCGATGAAGAGTCTCGAAGCAGCCGGGTTTTTGCTACCTCTCTCTCCCAAGAGTTCAGGAACCAGGCATAGTATGGGCTATCTGGTAACATAAAAAAGCCCAAGACACCAATTAATAGTGTCATTCCACCCTCGATAATAAACAAGTATTGCCACCCCTTCACCGACGAACTGTCAATTTGGAAGACACCGAAAGATATCAGTCCACTAAAAGCCGAGGCGAGGACAGCAAATGACTGTACAATGGAGAGGCGAAAGCCAAGTTCCCCGCGGGTGTAGAAAAGGGTCAAGTAAAAGGTCGCTCCAGCGAAGAATCCGGCTTCAAAAACGCCTAGAATGATACGAATGGCGAGCAATGAGCCGAAATCTTTAGCCGCGCATTGGCAAAGGGCAAGGATGCCCCAGACAACAGACACTTTTTAAATAATAATGTAAGAATTGCCTCCTAGGTGCTGTGTCATGGAATCAACATACTAAATGAAAGCATTATTCGACCAGAATAGCGCTTGATCAGTAAGTTCCACGGTAGATTGAATAGACCAAATGGAATATAGAAAAGAAGAATGAGGAACGAATATTCATTCCCTTGAAAATGCAAGTCTTCGTCAAGACCATCCGTTTTGGCATTCGCTAGATTACTCTGGTTCTGTCAGTATCGTTCAACAGAATGGAAAAGAGAAAGACCCACGCGATCCATGCAGTCAAAAAAATACATCTACATGCGTCAGTTTGGAATCCTCTTTTTTTCCGAACTTTCTCACCAGACACAGAATCGGCAACACCCAGAAGTCGACTTTCCTACAATACGTCCTTTCGGCCTTATGAGCCGCATAAATGGAGCTTTGTCCCATATTTCCTTCGGCATGAGAGGATATCTCTATCGTTGATTGTTTCGGATATACAGACATATTGAGTACTTATTCCTCTTTTTTTTTTTTTGCTTCGTTTCGTTCCTTGTTATTTTTAGTTTTATTTTTCGTTCTAGTGATAAACATACATAAAAGGTGGCCTATTCGAAGGGTATTATAAGCACCCCTTGCGTAGGGCAGCGACATCCTATTCCATACCGAGATCTACCAGCCATCTGACATTTGGATACAAGCGGCCAATTATTGGCGAATGAGATAACAATCGGGGGTGTCTTATCGCCTATAACCCCATCTTCGGACAGACCCCCACCCTTGTCTGCTATCCTGCTTCGTCATAAGAGGGGTAAACAATAGTCTAGGCACAGGCATCTTGTTCGAATTCAAGGGTATATGGCAGGGATATATTGGGTGGAACGCCTTGTCGGCAAAGTCGGACCCATGTAGCAACAGGTGCGATATTATTGAACGCAAAAGACGATGGCGACACCAACTGCTCCCCCGATCCTGGACTTCTCCCCATTTCACGGTGGTGACAGCGAAGCGAAATCCAAATTGGTGGAGGAAGTGCGCAGGTGCTGCCTGTACAATGGGTTTTTCCAGATTACGGGCCATCGCGTGCCGCTGGACTTGCAACGAGGTGTCATGAAATGCGCCAAGCGCTTTTTCGATCTGCCTTTAGAGGAGAAGATGCAAATTGACAAAAGTATCCTCCTCAATTTGCCTTCCAGAACGAACCTTAACTGACCTGGTAGATCTTAACACGTTCAACCGCGGCTATGAGCTTCTCCGATCTCAAATGCTTGAAGCGGGCACCGGCCCTGAGCTTAAAGAAGGGCTCTATATTGGCGAGGAAATCTCCGAGGATCACCCATACTTTGTGAAGAAGAAGCTGAATAGTGGTCCGAATCAATGGCCTCAGACTGTCCCAGACAGGGAGGAGTTCCAGAAGACAACAATGGAATATTACCATGCCGTATTCGAGCTAGCGAAGGACGTACTAGCAGTGGTTGCTTTAACACTGGATGTTGACTCGACCTTCTTCGAGCCTCTCGCCGAGGGGGCAGTTGCCACCATGCGTTACCTGCACTATCCCGCGCAGCCAAAGGACCAAGATGAGAAGCTAAATCGTGGGATTGGAGCACATACGGATTTTGGATGTGTCACTCTTCTGCTGCAAGATGAAGTGGATGGCTTACAGGTCTTGGACATGCCCACTGGGCAATGGTTAGATGTTTGTGCCCAGAATATCCGTTTCTGAATCGTAACTGACGCATGCCATCTACAGGTCAAGCCCGTCGAGGGGGCCTACGTAGTGAATCTGGGAGACCTGTTTATGCGCATGGCGAACGATAAATACAAGTCCAACATTCACCGCGTTATCAACAAGTCGGGCCGTGAGAGGTATTCAATTCCTTTCTTCTTTAGCGGAAACCCGGACTATCTTTGCGAGTGCCTGCCGAATTGTCGTGAGCCTGGCGCCCCAGCAAAATATCCTCCCATTTCCGTCCAGGATAGGGTGACTGAAGCATACAAAGAAAGCTACACTCGGGCGGAGGAGTACAAAAAGGAGGCGGAGATGAAGAAGCTAGCTTCTACTCCAGCTATATCTACTATTAGAGCTTAGCGTCAAGGTCATAGCTGGGGTGATGATATTTTTTGCAACTATTTACATATCCCAAAGAAGATTGCTCAAATCATAATAACCTCTATACAGTACATCTTTAAAGGGATAAATTAATGAATACCTTTGCAATAATGTTACCCTGGTAGCCCGTAGAAGCGATCTATAAATCAGTCCCTGCTCGAAGCCTAAGCCTACATATCACCTCCAGGAATTGGTCGCTGATGGACTTCCCAAAGGTGGGGGGTTGATCTGACCATCCTATCAACTTCCACCCACCATTGTTATCGTCTGCAGTTGTCGCAAATGCGTGGATATTATTGGCTGCTAACCATTGTAATAAAAAATCATAGTTCTGAAGGACAGTATATGAATAAGGAATGTATTTGAATTGGCACAGCCGAAGTGCGAAAACGCGATCACGACGATTAAACCTTTGAAAATGGATAAAATTCGCTCAGAGGAGAAATTCAACCAACCCGTTCGGGATGTTTATCCAGATGAATGTGCTGGCACGATTATCACCCTCGATGACAGTAAAGTTGGGCAGTTCTATGGCTCTTCTACTACACAAGCCTACCGCCTTAAATCCGAGTTGGTAGGAAAGTGCATTGAGGAGGTTGGCATGGGAAAGTGAGTATACCGGAGTCCCTATCGGAGAGCCAGTGCTCACAGAAACAGGTTTCAGTGGAAGCTCTTTGTAGTGACAGGTTTTGGATGGATTGTGGACAACGTACTTAACTATATCCCGCTATCCTTCACCTCATCAATGCTAACACTGTTTCTTATTAGTTCGCCTCCCAAGGTATCGGTAGCATCCAGCCTCCCATTAAACAAGAATTTTCGGATATTGTGCAAGTAAGCTACAGTTCAGTCGCCTACTACATCGGTCTTATTCTAGGTGCATCCTTCTGGGGCATCTCCAGTGACTTAATCGGTCGACGGCCCGCATTCAACTGTACACTCCTCATAGCAAGCATTTTTCTTTGCGCTGCTGCAGGATCTATGAACTTTGTGGCTTTTAGTGCTCTCTGGGCCGTCATTGGTACCGCAGCAGGCGGAAATGTCCCAATAGATTCGATGATATTCTTGGAGTTTGTTCCGGGGAGGTAAGTCTCTACAGTCCGATGATTACTCACATGACTTATATGAACCAGCCATCAATATCTTCTCACTGCTCTGTCAGCGTGGTGGAACTTGAGTCAGTTGATTGTCTCCTTGGTTTCCTGGGTATTTCTAGCCAATTTCAACTGCCCAACAGACGCTACACCGGCAACTTGTTCCCGTCACGAAAACATGGGATGGTATGAAAGCCCCTTCAACCTTCGTATCACAGCTAATTTTATGACGCGCAGGAGATATATTATGCTTACGCTTGGAGGCATAGCCTTTGTTTTCACATTTATCCGTATCTTTGTCTTCAAGCTTCCAGAAACACCAAGATACCTTCTATCTCAAGGACGGGATCAAGACGCCGTGGATGCAGTCAACTATACTGCTAGACAAAATGGCATGCCAGAGCCTTTGACCATTGGTATGCTTCGTGAGATTGACGCCCGTCTGGGAATTGTATCCAGTGAAGGGGGCGAACGTTCGGGCCTATCAACCAAAGAAATAATCTCTGAAAATATGCAAGCCTTCAGGGGCGAGCATTATCGTGCTTTATTTGCAACGCGGAAGCTCTCCAGGCATACTATTATTATTTGGGCGATATGGCTGACAGTTGGCAAGTTTGACGCCTCAGATATACCAGGGTTGTATTTACTAACGTCCATCTCAGGCATTGGATATCCCCTGTATTTCAACTTCCTCCCGTCATATCTGGAAACCAAGTTTACTCAAAACTCTTCCCTCTATTTGACATACCGCAACTACTGCATCACATCCGCTGTAGGAACCGTGGGCCCACTCTCCGCTGCCATTATGATCAACACGCGGCTAGGGCGGCGGTATATGATGGGAATATCCGCCATAGTGACAGCCGTGTTCCTTTTTGCCTATGTGGCAGTTGATAACTCCGCCTCCAGTCTAGCCTTCTCTTGCATTACCAGTCTACTAGCTAATTTTGGTAAGCAAGCATAAAAGCTAACGGACACCTATTGGCAGCTAAACCTAACTAAGAATTCCAGAGTATGCGATTATGTACGCGTTCACCCCTGAGTCATTCCCAGCCCCCCATCGCGGCACGGGAACTGGCACAGCGGCTGCGCTCCTGAGACTTGGAGGCCTGGTGGCTAGTCTTATTTCATCTCAGACCGGGTTCACCAGTGCCCCTATCTATGCCAGTGCTGCAATGTGGGTGGCTGTGGGGGTTTTCTGTTTCGGGCTACCGTTTGAAACACACGGCCATGACGCATTGTAGGAACTTTCTTCTACCAACGCTGATGTTATCGTTCCACTCTTCATCCCAAGGTATTAGGTTACTATTGGGTTGAAGTTGAATTTGTGTGTAGTATGCGGTTCAAAATACGAAAACCGGGGCTTCCGTTCTCCTGGCCTAGGTTTTTCATTGTACAAGAGTGGGGGAGGTTAATGGGGTTAAGAGTTCCATAAACTATATTTTAAAGACTGGGGAAGTTTCAATAGATAAGAGCACCAGGTCATACCCTGAGACTATAGAACTTAGGTAATCGAATAAGGGTGGGGAGATATTAAACCATAGTTCTTGAATTGGAAGTGAATAATTGGGTAAAGAGTCGTATATTGTTCTAGTTTCCTCATGACATACAGGTCTTATGGCATTCATCCCACGGCTAACAGTACAATGGCCGGTATAAGCAAGGTTTTCACAACCGTTGAAGGTATATCATGAGTCCCCAAAGCAAAGGCCCCACTAACAGTTGAAGTTGCCCAACACAACGAAGTGAATAGTTGCTGGGTTGTTCTTCATGGAAAAGTCTATGATGTGAGATTTCTCTTTTGGTATTTCTACATCCAATTATGTCTCTAACCAGAATAAGGTCACGAATCTTTTGGCCAGTCATCCTGGTGGAGCCCAAGCCATTCTCCGCTTTGGTGGTAGAGATGCCACGGAGGACTTTGACCTTATCCATCCACCTGAGACACTACAGGGTCTTCAGTCAGCACTTGTGGGGCTACTTGAGTCCGATGGGAAGGTGGCACCTAACCCTCAGGAGACTACCAGGGCCTCGAATAACGTTGACGTGAAAAAATTGTTGAACCTGGACGAAATCGAACAAGCAGCCACCAAGATCGTCAGCAAGAAAGCATGGGCTTACTACTACTCTGCGGCCGACGACAAGATCTCGAAGCGCTTCAACACCGAGGCTTATCGGTCAATTCTACTACGGCCACGAGTCTTTGTAGATTGTCGAAAATGTGACCTAGAGACCAACCTTTTGGGCTATAAAGTCGATCTGCCATTATACGTATCCCCAACGGCTATGGCACGCTTGGGACATCCTGCAGGAGAAGCCGGGATAGCAGAAGCCTGCCGGGCCTTTGGAGCACTCCAAATCATTGCGAACAATTCATCCATCTCACCTGAGCAAGTTGTAGCCAATGCTTCACCCACTCAGGTCTTTGGGTGGCAACTATACGTCCAGTTAGACCGCGGTGCAAGTGAAGCAATGCTAGCACGGGTTAATAAGCTAGATGCAATCAAATTCATCGTGCTAACAATTGACGCGCCTGTGTCCGGGAATCGAGAGGATGACGAGAGAGTCAATTTGCAGGAAAACACAGCAGGAAGTGTCAGTTTGCAGCTTTTTGCAGGTACAGACCCGTCTCTCACGTGGCACGAGACTCTCGAGTGGTTGTCACGGCATACCAAGAAACCAATTATCCTCAAAGGTTTACAGACTCATGAAGATGTTGCCATAGCTGTGCGATACTCACCCTTGGTCAAAGCTGTCGTTCTATCGAATCATGGTGGACGGTCTCTGGATACAGCGCAGCCGGCAGTTCATACTCTGCTTGAAGTACACAAGTACTGCCCCCATATATTTAAGAAGATGGAGGTATGGGTAGATGGTGGGGTTCGACGAGGTACAGATGCGGTGAAGGCACTTTGCCTTGGTGCTAAAGCCGTTGGCATCGGGAGACCGGCCCTTTGGGGGCTTGGAGCCGGAGGAGTACAGGGAGTTGAACGAACGCTTCAAAGTCAGTCACTTCTTTTCTTCTATCATCCTCCACAAACCTGTGCTAATAGTTGCTTGTACGAGGTCTAGTTCTGTCGAATGAGATGAAAACTTGCATGCGCCTCTTAGGAGCCACCGCAATCAACGATTTAGGCCCACACTATGTAATAGGCACCTTGTTTTCATTCTCCTACGCTCACTAATGGTATTTTTTTTAGGTCAACACGAGTATGATCGAACAACAAATATATCGCGGGCCACCGAATACAGGCGATGACCCTTTGATATTCAAGGGAAGGCTCTAATCAAAAAAAAAAAAAAAAAAAAAAAAAA
>CVMT01000004.1:246027-281351 GCA_000985935.1 Talaromyces islandicus | reverse complement strand
AAAAAAAAAAAAAAAAAAAAAGACCCTTTCTTGAGAGTCAAGTATCAACAACTTTGTAGTACTTCTAGAATAACTTCAGAAGCATGTTATTATTTATACGCGAAAAAGAAAGGGTCAGTATTCGTATATACTCCAGGTCGGCCGTAGAATTAACGGAATGAATGATAACCAATGCTCTCCGATGGCATCTTTGACTTTCCAGTCCTGAGCACCGGGACACATTTGCTACAAGTTCCAACCCCCCCACCTTTGGGTCGAGTTTACAATGATAGGGGATAGATACTTGATGAACGCAACGCAAGTCTTTCCCCTCTTCTACCCCTCTTAAATTGGAGCTGACGAAAATGAATTTCCCATCAACTATTCGTACGTCAACTTTCACCGCTCCCATTTGTTAAAGTAACCCTATCTCCAACACAGACAGACTCAGAAAGTTCCTTAGCCCCTTTCTTCCCTCCTCCACCAAAAAATGGGCAAGCGCATTTTAGTCGGTTATGGAGTCGACATCGACGCAGTTGCAGGCTGGCTAGGCTCATACGGCGGAGAGGACAGCGTGAGCGACATCAGCCGCGGGCTATGGGCCGGGCACATCGGCACCACTCGGCTGCTCAAGCTATTCGATAAATACAACATCAAGGCGTCCTGGTTCATACCAGGCCACTCGCTAGAGACATTTCCCGAGGAGTGCGCACAGATCCGGGACGCGGGCCACGAAATCGGATTGCATGGGTACTCGCATGAGAACCCGGCAAGCATGACGAAGGAACAGCAGCGCGATATCCTCGACAAGACCTACAAGATGCTTCAGGATTTCTGTGGCAAACCGCCCCGTGGAATTGTTGCACCGTGGTGGGAGGCCAGCGCAGACATGGTCGACCTGCTGCTCGCCTATGGCATCGAATACGATCACTCCATGTCCCACGAGGACTGTCAAATGTACTGGTTGCGGACGGGGGACTCTTGGACCAAGATAGACTACAGCCAGGAGGCGCAAACGTGGATGAAGCCGCTGGTCCGGGGCGAGACAACCGGGCTGGTGGAGATTCCGGGGAGTTGGTATATTGACGATTTGCCGCCCATGATGTTTATTAAAAATTCCGCTAATAGTCATGGATGGGTTAACCCACGCGATGTCGAGGATATTTGGAAGGTAGTGAAGCTTGTATTATCGGACATGGGAAGATTATTTTCTAACGGAGCAGCATTTCAGGATCATTTCGATTATTTCTATCGCGAGTACGACGAATTTGTGTTCCCTATGACAATTCACCCAGATGTCTCTGGCCGGCCCCATGTGTTACTTATGCACGAAAGGTAAGTTTTGACGTGTATGGTCAAACGTTGTTGCTCAGGGACTAAAATATTTTTTATAGGATTATCGAGTACATTAACAAACATGAGGGAGTGGAGTGGGTAACATTTGAGCAGATGTGTGATGAGTTTAAGGAGAAAAACAAACCTCCTCCAGGCGCAAAATTACCTGCTGCTAGTGGAAGAATTCCGGAAAAATAGTAATTAGCAATATTTGGTCAGCTTTGATCCGTACGGATCCGCAAGGCGACATTACCAATTCAAATGCCTCCGTAACTCTCTTGAAGCTATACTCTAATAATTATTGCAATCAATCTTGGTCTATAATCCGGTCAGAACATAGTTTCGTGACATTTTATGCAGTCACAAATATGTTACATTCTAAAACGTTGACACATCATTAATAGTTTATTTAAAAAATTATATTCTCGTGACGTATTCAGACTAGTATCAATGTAATTATTTTCATATCACTGAGCTTTTTCTGGGTTAATAAACTCTTTCAACTATATTCAATTAGAGACTATCTGCAATACGGAGATTGTTGGACTCTGACAAGTAGATATCACGTTCAGAGACTGCTAACTATGCAAGCTGTAGAAATGGAGTAATTCATTTTGCCACGTAAAACAACAGTTTAGCGACGGTTTCGGTTCCCCTCCCCCCTAACTTTTCAGAAGATAACGGTTTCTGTATCTGGAGCCTAGACAACAGTGAACGATAAGACTTCTTGGCAGGTAACAGATCAACCAGGATCAATGACTAGCTCATCCATTTCAATAACCCCACCACATCGTTCGCATTGATCTAAAATCATTTGAATTGAGAGTAATGTGCAAGTAAATACCTAATTTATATCATTTCCAAATTTAGGCTTCATCCGCTGCATGGTGCTGATTGATTTCCAGGGTTTTTAGTTTCTCGATTACAACACTGACAACGATCAATTAGTCCAAATGGATAATATGGCTATTTAAACACAATGAGACGAAGAGTGAAACTATTGAGGCTCCTCAATTCGGCACCAAAAAAAGTCTACATACGTTTTGGACGAAAACTCGCATGCTACATCCAAACTCTACCTTCCTGATTCTCGTAATCAAAAAGCCCCTTAAGGCTCCTCCATTTAGATGGAAAATGTTTCTCCCGACGAGGATTGAGTGTCGTTCGGTCCGGTCTTGGTTGGGTCATTCCGAAGCAGGATTTAAGGCACCTACGGTTATGCGGTGCGGTTCGGGTTCCATCCAATATTTGAACCGGAACCGCACGGTTCCGATGGTTAGTGGTGAGTCTCGTCGCCCTGGTTGGGATTCGGTATGCCGTATGTTTTGGTAAAATGGCGGTGGAAGACAAAAGGGGGAAATACCCGACACGGCGGTACTGGTCCATCTGGCCCACAATTACCTCCCAATCGAGTATCTCCGACTCGACATAGCAAAATATGGAGGCATAGTCGAGCATAAATTGAGACGATCCCAGTATGACATTATTGTTATCCCACATCTGAGTCTCTACTAGGATTTTTTTCACTGCGTTGTACTAGAATTAAAAGCACATATTGTGCAACGACGTGTGCTAGAATGTCGACCAATTCAATCCAAAGAGGAAACTTCATCCATGCCACCGAAAGGCGAGCAGAAGCACCTCCAATTTGGGAACGATTCTCACTTCGTGGGAAAACTGCCATAGTAACTGGCGGTACGTCCGGTATCGGCTGGAGTGTCGTACAGGCATTCGCTGAAATGGGTGCAAATGTTGTAATATGGTATAATACAAGCACGAAGGGACCTACACAAGCTGCGCTAATCGAGCAAAGATATGGCGTGAAGTGTGAGCAAACCTTTCTTTCTTTCTTTCCTTTTTTTTTTTTTTTTTTTTCTCCTGCTCAAGAAATGACACTGTACTGATCGGTACAAACCAGGCAAGGCATATCAAGTCGATATCCAAAATGCCGCTGCAGTCCAAGCAGCAGTTGACGAACATGTTCAGGAATTCAACGGTCGTTTAGATATATTCGTCGCCAACGCAGGAATACCATGGACAAAGGGAGCTATGGTAGATGGGGATCTCGACCACTACCATCAAGTCATGACCACCGACCTAGATGGACCATATTATTGCGCTAAAGCCGCCGCAAAACATTGGCGAAGGCAAAAAGAGGAAGGGACTGATTTGAATGGGCGAAAATTAAATAATTATATTGCCGGAAGTTTCGTGGCGACGGCTAGTATGAGTGGCGTGATTGTGAATATTCCGCAATTGCAGGCTTCGTACAACGCAGCAAAAGCGGGTGTGATTCACCTGTGTAAAAGCCTGGCTGTTGAGTGGGCGAGATACGCAAGGGCGAATTCTATTTCTCCGGGGTATATCATTACGGAAATATCGAATTTTGTCCCACAGGAAACAAAGGATATCTGGAAAGATAAAATTCCTCTTGGGTTTGTCTCCCTCCCACCCTTGAAACCTTTTAGCAATAAACTGACTAGTGAAGACGGGAGGGTGAGAGTCACGAACTCCAAGGTGCATTCTTATATCTCGCTTCTGACGCAGCAAGCTATACAACTGGGACAAACATACTAGTTGACGGTGGGTACTGTTTACCATAAGATGCATCCAAGTCAGTCTCGGGAAACAAAACCCCATTGCCGATGCACGGGGGAAACAAGGTGGAGATATGCATCCGTATATGCGTGCACGGTATTCGGATTGAATTGAGGATAAAATATCTCAAAGGACTTTAGGTCCAGAATTTCCCAAATGTCGTAGATATTTTTCAGTGTTTTAAATTCTAGGTTTTAAATCTATGTCTTACTATTGGAATGCGTTGGCAACAAGTAGACTATATTGACTGGTGTACAGATGAATACTTGCCCGTACTCGACGTTCCCGCTGCAGTTTGCCTGTTTGCGTGTCCATGGATACAGCTAAACAGATTCTCCATCTTGTTCATGCATATGTATACCGAGTGAGTGGATATATTTAATCACCTGATCAATCGTAGAACATGAAGTTAAACTGCTCTTGCGTCTATAAACAAAAGTTGACCTTAACCCAAGTACCCGAACTTGAATGAGATTGTCCAGATGTCAGTTAAGAGATCCGATTCGATTGCGATTCTCATGACTGAAAATATTTAGCTGCTAAAAGATTCCAATAAAAGAGGACTGCTTCTGTGTACCATAGCAAGGTAGGGTTCTTCAATCTAGATAGGTTGACGCTGCCAGGCACATCCTCTGTTATAGCAACATACACGCTTTGCTACGACCTGGAAGTTGTTAAAAAACATCTTTGCTGATAATAGGGAATATAGATGCCTTGCATCACTCTCGGTAGACAAATACTGTTCTTTTAAAATTGGTAAGACGATCGGAAAGCCATCCTGGGAACTTTTTCCTAGATTTCTTCTAAGTGGTAGACTGTTGGAAGACAAACACAGCGATTTGATTTCTTCTCGTGGCTGATTTTTTATTCGCGTTTGACGATGTCACACCCTGGGCGCCGAGTAAGGCGTTCAGCTCCTGAATGATGGTGGAGCTAAAGTCGCTTTACAAGCATTTTAATTGCTTCATACATGTCTGTGATATGCATATAATTAGTTGCTACGAAAATAGCACTTAACTTCATATGCTTGTAGGAGAAATTATATTTCAGTGTATACACTACCAACCCCCCCCCCCCCCCGGGGGCTGATTTTTCAACATCGATCTAATTTCCTAATCAGTCAAAAATCATCCTAAATTATGAGACACCATATTCAGTGCGATACCCTTCTATATATGACTGCATACGGAAACACTTTCTTTATTCAGCCAGGCTCACCCATAATCAGCTATATTGGTGTCAGGTAGTACAAGTGATGAAAAGTCTATTCATCGTAAATTTCTCAACATTGCGATTGGGATGTAACTTTGCTTTGACTTGCTTGACCCATTCATTGATGTCGTGAATAAAGCAAAGAGCAGTTCCCATCTTGATTCTTCCATCAGTAAAGAAGCCAGGATCTAGAGATTTTCGACGATCAGTTCAATATCCATATGATTGTCCAGGATCATATTGCAAACGTTCCAGAAATCAGCTATGTATGACTCTAATGTCGCCCGTGATTCCAGTTATTTGTGGTCTCCAATCATGAAATATGGGAAAAGATCATAATGCTTTTATTTTCCCCATCGACAGCAGGCAAAATTCTCACCGCCTATAATTGTAGCTACGTAGCTATGTTTCAGTATAAGCTCTGGCACCCAAACAGTGTTCTGTTCTGTTCTGTTCTGAGAACATACAAAGAAATCATGTGGGTATAATTAGCAGGACAATTCTTCCATGGAAGTAATGTAGGGAGGAGCGGTAACCTTTAAGTATCGTGACGTTTTGAGAACTTCTGCATAGCACCGGGTAAAAGGAACAGAGCTACACCAGACGATGATTGAAATCAACAACAACAACAGTATCGTGACGATATCCTGTTAATCCGAGCAACGCAAAATTGCCGAGGTTGCACTGCGTGACTCATCTATGTTTATGAGCCATAAGGGTTTCGGCCTACATGTTGAGTTGTAGTTAATAACTGCATTATATAGATGAAGAGGGTGACCCTGGCTAATACATTCGCTGTAGAAAGAATTACCCAGTAAGATTGTAAATAATCCTACTAGCTCTATAAAACTACAATCGGTGTAATCAGTCATTAACATATAGAAAAATTTAATGCCTTTTCTTTTTAGTAGAAGATTTCCTCTAAGAGACTGTTATAAAAGGAAATATATTGATACTTGAGTAATATAGAGATTAATTGTGAGGCCAAAGTCAGTATGGGAAGGAAAAATACCTCTATCCTTTGTGGCTACACTGTATACATAATTTAACCCATGTCTATAAAGCCTACGAAGAAAAAGGGATAAAATATTTATAGACAGAATTAAAAAAATTAGAAGATAAAGATAAATCTTATAGATTATAATAAACTATAAAAATTAAATTGTTTTAATTGCTCTATTTTTATTACTATTGCGACTATTTTATAACAGCTATAAGAATAAATATTTATATATTTCTCTGTGTCAGGTCTCCATATAGTTACATTAGCCTGCTGCCAGTGATATTCCAGTGCGGGGTATTGTGTTTCCTCCCCTCATTGTAACAACACCATCAGATACAAATAATCAAACCTCATGTACTCCGAATTCCATAATGAACCCTGACACATACAACCTCCGCTTGAGGTGGGCGGACCAGTTGAGAATACAGTTTCTGGGTCCGGTAGGGCCAGGTCGTTGGCCACAAACTCACGAGAGACTTTTCGCGGACGTACAAAAACTCGGCCACCGTCTATACGATAATTTCGTCGACAGTATCTCGATTGACTCTATCGAGAAGCCCTGGAGGAATTCAATGAGACGCCGCGCCGATCGCCTGTGTAAACTGGCGGATTACACTTGGCAAGAACGAAAAAACGAGAGTAGCTGGAGATTCGCCGTTGAGAACGAGATAATGCATCGATTTTCGGTCGAGGTTGCTTGGTGGGAAATGCAAGAAAGCCTGGTTTTAAATTATTATTTGCTAATAAGATTCTTTATAAACTTCTAGCCCTAGATGCCGCAATAGATTGTGGGAGTCCGAGATACCCGCCGCAACTGGCAGTGACCTCGTGCTAGCAGAGTCGCTCGAAGCTCGACGCCAGAGGCGTAAGCCATGCCGATGTCCACTTACTTGGGGTCAAAACCAGTATGTAAAAATATTCCCGATTCCACTTGTCGTATAGTCATTTACCTAGCACCAGGTATGACAGCGGTATCAATATGCTCTTCTCTGATCGAGCAGAAGAGAAAATCCGGCATGATCCCCCTTTGCCTGTGACTTCACATCCCGAAAAGATGAAACGTTATGAAAAGCCAGATCGGGTTTATGGATTAAAGCAAACTGATAACTTCAAGCTGCTTCTGGACTCAGATGACAAGCGTAGTGCCACGACTACACCCAGTCTGTCGCTACGTGAAACCATAGAAGTCAGTCCATTTAAGCCTGAAGGTCAGCCATTGCTTTATCCATTTCTGATCATTGAAGCAAAGTCCAGTAAAGGAGCCGATCGAGGGGAGGTCAATATGCAGACGGCGTTTGTGATTAGGCGGCTCCTAAATGTACAGCTTGACCTTAAATTAGCGACAGGAGAAGAAACGCAATGGGAATCAGGACCACTTGTATGGTTCTTGGCATGGCGTGGTGAAATATGGGACATATCTGCGGCCTTCGTGACTGAGTCAGAGAACACACCTACGAGTTACGTGAGTTAATTGTCATCGGCCACAAGAAGAAGGTTCACACTGGGCTGAGACCTCTTAGGCTGTTGTTGATTTGTGGAGTGGAAACATTCGCTACCAAGACGGAGCCTTGCAACTCCTTCTAATCATTGACTATGTATTTGATTGGGCTCGCGATATTTACCGACCCGCAATATTAGGTGAACTGCACACCTTGTCTACTGGCGATATCACGGCTGCCGATACGAACGTATTTTCAACCATGTCCCGGGCACGAAGTATTTCAGATTGGTTGAACCAGGCTCAAGGTGCACTAGCACCAACAGTTTCGGCTTCAATGACTACTGTAGACAATAATCTGGACTATCTAAACATTTATTGTCCAGAAGGGGTTATTCGGGATGCGTCCATCCTTGAGTCACGCTATCTCGCACTTCAACTCATAGAAACTGACATTGACGATTTCTTGCTGTCCTTTGCATCCATTGAGGAGGCTCAAATCTGGATTCAAGGCATGCTGAAATGTCTTTCCAGCTCCTGGAGAGTGGGATCGGAGGCGCTGGGTACTTTGGAGAATCTTTGGACGACAGAGGCTCGACCATCTCGGAGTGGATATCAACATGATGAAATTTTCCATGTGAGAATCGCAGTCCACATGTTTGTGTCTGACATGTGGGAACCTACTCGTCAACTCACATGTCTTTTTATCTCGGAAGGAGCTTTGCAGAAGCTTCTCTCAAGAATGGGGTCCCTGCAAAACCTTAAAATGCATCAAAATCCAATCGTCTCTACGGCAGCGATTGAGGCTCTTATTTGTCGCATACTGAATCAGTCGATAATGGATAATTTGACAGCAGCGGTATCTATGCTCTGCATGACCAGTGGCTTCGATAAGAAGGTTGGAATTATCCCCGACCATTTATTGGTGACTAGGTCTAATGGGCTACGTGTTGGATTTCGACATGACAAATCGCCGTATCTGATTAGCTTGATATCATCCATCTATAAAACTCACAAAATTGGTCAAAGACAGCCACGCGACCCATATCTTGCCTTCTCACATCTTCAAAGCAAACAAAACATTGTGTACAGAGGCGATGAAATTCAGATGTGGCCCAAGCTACCGCCTCTTGTCCGTGATGGGCAATGGAAATGTGTCTTGGTTGATGGAATATCCGAGAACAAAGAGTTTCCGAAACGCGGTCTTTATATGTTCGATAGTCCGCCAAATAAAGAGGAACTTCTTAAACTTCCGAAAATATTATGGATGCATAGTTTATACTTTCTCACTATGCAGGTTGCAACAGATATATGGGATGAGCGATATTTCAAATATTTGAACAACCCAATTAAACTTAAGGGAGAGTGGAATTCCAAAGTACACCCTCAAGCTTTCAATGATTGGGAGAACAACTTGCAAATCCAGCTAGGGATGAATCGACAAGCTGATCGCCCAGGTGACAGTGAATCATCACCAATGATTATCTACTAGGGTGGGCAGTCATCCAATTATGCGCTAGAAGAGGTTGGAGTGGGAACATGAGTAACTAACCTAAGATATACCCGAAATATAGACATGTGAGAGTTTCAGTGATGGAGATTTTAAATTGCAAAAGAAGAAAGCAAGAGAATAACAGAGTAGGAGAATAGAATATGGCTACAGCAGAAATAGGAAGTTGTCAAGAACGACCAGGTCAATCAATAAATAGCCGCATGAACTGAGTGTCCTCAATCTGCTGACGTCTTCCTGAAGTTCCGGTGTGCTTGGGGTGACATAGAAATCCATTATTCCGTACCAGGACGAAAACAAGCGGCGACAGCAATATCCTTAGTACCCTGGACTTTTCCCCCCCGAGGATATACTACCGAAACTTTTAGATTGCGACCTTGAAGCTCTACCAATAAGTCATAGTGGACATCGTAATGCATTTTAGCCCCTTCACCCTTTATCTTTAAAGGGTGTTGTTCTTGGGCACTGGTTATGTCAAACACCACGGTATCTGCCCATTGAGAACCTAATTGACGCATGAGTTCATTTTCAATACATGCCAAACATGGAACCAGTAACGTATATTATATCACTTACCTTTATTATTTAGATGATCCACAGGGTAGTGGTCCTGAGGATTTTCGATCAAGGGATTGTAATATATGGACTGCTTAATCTCCCAGGGTTCGCCTATTGGAATAAGTCGATGGTTACTCTCCTGAACCGATTCATTATAGCCCGCGAGTTGCCCCTGCCAGTGGTTAGTATGAACTTCCGGAGCAAAATAGAAGCAACAAACCTTTTTTATGATCCACTGTACTGCATCATAGACATACTTTTTCCTATCAAGGTTGTTCCTATCCCCTTGGAACTCTCTATGGGCCGCAATTCTCTTGCGATCATGCTCCTCAGTTTGAAGGATGCCAATATTCGCTGTAGTGTAACGCATTGGCCCTTTGCTTTTATCGATAGCACGGTATACAGCCCCTCGCGACACAGTCGTTTCATAGACACTAGAGTAGAACGGTTAGTGAAGAATTAATAACTAAATCTGTAAGATCATACTCGGCCCTTGGAGTCATGACCCTGGGATGCGAAAACCTTTGTTTCAGGAAGCTTTGAAGGGTTTTTGACTGAGCGTATCCACCAAAAAGGATTATTTTCTTTCATGAGAGCTTCATCATCTAGTGTCTCATCTGGCGTTTTTAAATTTCGTAGAATCTTACCTGTACTCTCCGGTTAATCGCTTTGCAAGCATCAAGCTGTTGCTGGATGAGACCGGCAATGCCTTCAAGACTTGGCACAAACCATCTCTTGACTCGGTCCCTAGAACGAGACGCATTAAACTTCTAGTGGCCGAGTCTGGACACGCATGGAGAAAATTTGGTGTTTACTAACCTCTCGAGGGTGATCGTATCTTTTCCAAACCCCTTGGAAGGGTTTTCTTCCAACCCGTTCAATTCCAACAAAAATTTTTCGGAATTTTCATAATCAAAATTTCTTTTCACTTCGTCTTCGAATTTGGGAAACAATTTGTGAAAGAGCTGACGCTCCATCGATGTTTTGTTTCGGGAAAAGCATGGCTCGGTTTTTAGATCCTCTAGCAGATCAGATTCCATGGCCCGATTGACACAGGTTGAACCAAAATTTCCACCTGTATAAGTAATTACACCCAAAAGGTCCTCAGAAGGAAGAATAAAGAATCTTACCGTGGGGTGGGACTTCTTCTTTCAGTCGGAATGGACTTTTGTGCTCGACCGTGTATGTTGTCACATCCTTTTCGCCACTTTAGCGTGCTTCATCAGGTAACGTTTCTCATCTACATGCTTACCACTGTGCCTCCCCCGGCGTCACATACCATGAACGTCTCCCCTCTCTGTATAATCGGAAAACTTAGCCTGGTTCCAGAAATTCACGGATGCAGGGACATCACTGACTGAGACGTTTGTACCCACAACCACATGATCCAAGAGAAATGCAGAAGCAGCTTCTGGCTCGTTTATGATAAAGAAGCTTGATGGTTGACCAAATGTAGTTTTAGTTGTAGCTTCACGCACGATCTGTTGCAATGACCACGAAGCTTCTATCGACCATCCTGCAGGAACAGACAGGGAAAGCTCAACCTCGCTTGATTCGGTGAAGTTTACCTCATCTGTGAGATATTTCTTTGCCCACCGGAATACTTCGACCAGATAGTCCTGTACGACATCATATACTGTTTTACCCAGATGCCTGAGTGTTTGCCTCACCTCTCGAAGTTGATCGTCTGTCTCATCTTCTTCACTTAACTCAGGGTCGGTCAATAAAAGTTTTGTAAACCTTATTAGTCTGTTAGCCAGACCCGACGTTCCTCCCCCGTAGCGAAATTGCTCCAGTTGCTTGCGGGCTTGATATCCCCAGTAATATTTGCCCGCAAGATATACGCTCTCGCTTGGAACTTCCCCTCTCCGTTGGTCCCGACCAGAAAGTGGCCAGTGGGTGATGTCCTTGATTTTGCTCTGAGGTACTTTCGCAGGACGCTTTCCCGACTTAAAGGAATAGTATGATATTGAGGTCATAGTTGTTCCAAAGTCTAGGCCTACAATATATGTCATATTATCTTGGCCTTTCTTCCTCGGGGTGGCTTGTTTCGAAGGCCGACGCCCGACAGAATCGCTGTCCGATACGGATGGAGTAACTGCGGCATTGTTTGTATCCGAAATGTCTTGATATCGGCGTTTTCTGTGCGCCAAAGTCGTCGACAACCCTGTTGTTCCTGGCATTTTGAGGGTCCTCTTGGAGGGGTTAAGGGACATTCTGAGAGAAAAACTTTTTCATCACGAGCGAAAGGGACGCACAGGATAAAATCCAATTTCTGAAGTCGTCACGTGGAGTTCATTCTAGCAGGGGTCTCGTTGATACTAGTGATAAGTTAGGCAAGTCGAGTCTGCCTACCCTTGGCCCCCAAATTACGCCTTGTGTGACCAAGATTGCCAGCAAGATTTGAACCCCACGGAGTTGACTCTATCTCGAGTCTATATCCATCCGTGGAAAGAGCAGTTATCATTCAGCATGGGCGACATAAGTTCTTCCAGAACATCTCTCACCCCATCCAGCTCCGTTGGGACTGTCCCCTCTGAAGGCAGACAGCCAGAACGGTGGTGGCGCTGGGGTTCCCACAGTCCAAAGCAACCTATCATCGCAAACCATTCTGAATCCTTGATACTGACCCAAAGGCGGAATCGCAAACAGCCAAGGAATTTTCCAGAGCCGGAGCTTTATTCCGGCGAGACAGATACCGATGCCCGAAAGCGAATGCGACTGGTTGGTTCACTTCCCAATGGCCATGTCTCCAAACGGACAATTTTTTCTGGTTTGGATTCGTAGATGGCAAGGTCATTTCGCTTTCAAAGACTTGGAGGTCACTGACAGTGAAATTCTTTTCTAGATACCGGGCACGTTCGTGTCGCATGATGGAAAAAGCCTCAGAACGAGCAGTGAGCGAGGCGACAACATGGGGAAACTGAAAAAAGGCGAAAGTGTGGCTGCAGCGCCTTTTGACACCGGAGCCGGAGCTGTTCCAGAAGCAGATATTAAAACCGCGAAAAAAATCCAGCTCTTGAAACGAGAAATCGATCTCTTGGGCCTGCACCATGACAGGAAAACTTCAACTTTGAAGCAAGACATCGAATATTTGAAAGAGGAAAATTTCGCTCTCTGTCGCAAACTGGACTGGTGTAGGACGCAGCACGAGGCCAAGGCGGGTGGATCCTATACTTCGGATGAGGTAGAAGCGCTCAATGCGGAGCTAGAGAGAAGGAACGTGGAAATAGAGGAGAAGATCAAGCAAAATTCGTCACTTGAGCAACAGCTTAATACTGCAGAAGGGTTGAGTGCTGTGTTGAGAGACTTGCAAGACGAAAATAACGTTTCAGTGATCTTCTCTGAGGATTTGGTTCAGCTGGAGACTGCAATGAACCAAGCGGCTTTGCTCCTTGTTCAATGTTTCTCTGACGAACAACTTTCAAATGTACAGAAAGCCCCGCGCAAAAACCAAGCGCTAAATTCGATGATTAAGTCAAGTCTTGGGAAAATGAGTATTCTGGCTTCTCGCCCGAGAATTGCCTTTTCCGCACTGCTGTTCTGTTTTACACGAGAGCGAGTTTTCTACTCGGATTGTTGGACTGCTTTGCAACTCGAGGGCTATATGTTAAGGGGGTATCAAGAAGTAATTCAACGTATCAGTAGGTCTTGGGCAATATAATCCATCAAGAGTCGCTACTGAGACATGACAAAGCTCCGCGCGGCACTCTCGAAACTCTCCACAGGGCAGCTCTTCAACTGATGCTGGAGGAAAACGATCAGTTTCGAGATTGTTGGGTTCAGTCACAAGTTGAAGAAGTCCGGTGCGAGCTCCTGCGGCTTCTTAGCCCGTTGATTGAGGCTTCAAAAATGAAAATATTCGACAAAGATATTCGGACTGCCCTAGACCGAGTTTTCACAAGAGCGTTTCACTTTCGTGCTCGCTGTGTGCCCCCTAAAGGCGCTCGCTACGAGCTCCTGCAGATCAAAGCAGGGGATATATTTGACCCAGAATACATGGAAGCTCAAACCCCTGATGGATCTATTCAATCAGTTCCTAGTGGAAAGGTATGTCGAGTTAAGCTTTGTATTCACGGTTGCCTTGTTTTACACGTCATCGAAAATGAATCATTCGATGAAGAATCACGCAGCACAATAAGTCAGCCATTCCTGTCAGTGTATGACAGGGATCAGGCGGTTGAGAAGAAGCTAGAGGGAGTTCTGAAGAGTGGGAAGGCGATCGTTATCTTAGAAGATGATTCACTGTCATAGTCCCGCAACAAAAATCTCCTACAACATCACATAAATTCGTTGTGACGCTGGGAGGTCAGTATTCGTGAAAAGGATGGGAAATAAGGTTCCACCCTAAATAATGGAATGATCACTCTTTATCATGATCTCATACCAATGTCTAATGTCTACGAGTCGATTGATGAATAGCCCCCACTTCCAGACAGAGCCGGAAAACGCGGGCAGAGGTTTACCAAATTAGAACGCCCGTCACAAGGCTCTTTCCCGAAACTTTTGGGGCAGAAGAATTGTTTCGTCGATTCCTCTTCAGGCTCGAAGACAGGTACCATAACTTTCAAGGTACCCAATCAAGCCAGCTTTTCTTTACTGCCGGAACAAAGCAATCATTACAAATCCTCAATTTATAGAGGTATGTTCTGCTGAAACCTAATTTATGATAAACAATTAAGAAGAGCTACGCAAATAGCTGAATGTGAGATGCCTCATCTGGCTGCAAGCCGCGCGAACTAGAGCTGGACAGGCAACGTCTATCTCATCCGGTGTTAGATATACAAATTGGAGAATATCTATTTTGGATTGGATTACCTTGAAATTTATAGAAATACGTGTGTATGTCTATTTTGGGAATAGCCGGAAGCTTATTAATCCGATGCGGTGCCTGAGGCCCACTCACTACATCGTCTCCACCGCTGGCGACTTCCCGATCCGACGTCGTCAGCACCGTCACTGCCTGCGAGTGGCAAAGATATATGAGAAGAATGCATTCATGGTAAACCCGCTTGCATCCCACACCCAACTCTCTTCTCGCGCATCACAGCCTTGTTGGTGGTAGCAAGACCGCCGCGCCATCCCATACAATGGCGTCAGACGCGCCCGCGGACAGCCTCGAGGCACGCGAGTTAAACTTAGTATCCAAAGTGGAGCTCCGCATCGCCCTGGCAGACTCGGACGACAAGCTCCAGAAGCTGTTGCAGACATACCTCGCACCACTGCTGCTCAAGCTTGCGTCGGAAAGCCTGGCCGTGCGCAACAAAGTCATTGCTGTGTGCCAACACATCAACGCAAGAATCAAGCCTCCCTCAATCCAGCTCCCCGTGGCTTCCCTGTTAAAGCAGTTTACGGAGCAGAGCTCCCAGTTGATCAGACACTTTGACTTGCTATATATCCAGCAGGGACTGGATCGCCTGGACGCATCATCTCGGGTAGAGCTGCTGCCAGTTGTTTTCCAGGGCATCTCCCGCCTTGATACTACCTCTTCACAATCAGCTATCGGGTTTAATTTGGTTCTAAGGCTGCTGCCTCTACTCCGAATTCCTCCAAAAGACAGTCGAGAGGATGTTGGCCTAAAGGATAAGCTCTCTCTGACACCAGAGGACCTGCGCTTCTTATCGATCTGGTTTGGCAAGCTCTTTCTCTTGTCATCAGCAGGTAATGGTGCAACCACTTGCCCGGGGCTATCTCCATCAGAATACAGTTTTTTAAATAAATCGTCCACATTTGCGGAAACATGGGACCCAAAGGCTCCCGGCGGGTTGAGCTTGACCGAAACAAAGCTTGTGGTCGCGAGGTTCCTTACCAGTGGTGCCTTTACGGACCCAGATCGCTTCCTTCCAGCTGTGATTTTATCTGCTGATTCCAATTCTCGTCTCTCGGATATTGGTGACGATGTCCTCAAAAGATTTAATCCTAATCTAGAAGATGCTGAGACTGTAGAGCAACTTTACAAGCTCTATTTCGGAACTACCGGGCCCAATGCCACCCCTCCTGTTCGCATCCCTCTTCAAGTCAAGGTTCTGAGCCTTCTTGGAAAGTCTGTGAAGGCCACCTCATATACGGACGCCATCACTCAGCTGCTCGAAGAAGGTTTATTTTCAGACGAAGCCAAATCCAACCAGGGCCTTCAAGCGTCGAAGCTTAGGTCACAGATCTTTACCTTTACTACATGGCTTGTCCGCATGGGGGCCCCATCCGATCTGAAGTTGATTGCCCCCAAAGCGGTTGTGGGTCTCCGTGGCTATGTAGAGTACCAAGGGTGGCCTGACCCCAGCATTAGTGGCCAGAAACTATCAATAGCTGATATCTCTGCACGAGGCTTGGCATACGAAAGTATTGGTATTTTATCGCCAAAGATTGCCCCAGTATCTGATACCGATTATGTGGATATGGATTTATTGAGATGGCTTTTTGTGTCTCTTGCCTCGGACGCTTCAGCTTCGGAAATATCTGTTAGCATCGAGCAAGCCCTTGGAAGCATTATGAACTGTTTCACGGGAAACCTCCCCGAAGACGCAAGGGCAGAACTTGGCGATTTTCTTGTGACCCAGATGAAAATCCAACCAGGGAAAGAAAACCCCCTGAATGGCTTCCCCGTTGTTCGCTGCCCACATTATACGGCTGTCAGATATGCCAATCGATGTCTGCCATACTGGGATCTCACTGCTAGATGGGTTGATATCTTAGCGATTGGAAGTAGAGTTGGCAGAGGTAGGGAAATTATTGAAGAAGGCAAAAAAGGTCTACATCCGTATTGGTACCGATTGCTCAACCCCGCGAGAGGTGTCTATTCTGTGCCTACTGCTGCGAATGACCAAGACGCTCGATATGGTTTTCTCAATTTTCAACTTTCGACGAAGCTGTTCGAGCTACTGGCCGATCTTGAATCTACGCCCGCAGATATGGAAGGAGTGATTGCACCAGCTATCCGATTTTGCAAGAACCTTCTTGTATGGGAAGCATTTTCAAAGGCAGAAATACCGCTTGAGATTGACCAGGACTGGGAGTACCGACTAGACACGCTGCTTCAGTCTGATACTCACGCCCGAGAGTCTGTAAGAGAACACATCCACCAGCAACCTGCTTCTAATATGGCAACTTGGCTAGATGCTGCGCTTAAAGGTGTCCTTGGAAATGGGCCAGACGCCACTGCGTGTGGAAAAGACTTTGTAGACATCAGCCCTTTAATTTCTAATGAAGTTTTGGTGCCCGTTGTCCATCGAGCAAGTTCATTGCCACAAGTAGTCTATTCTACGAATGATCATCCTTTACAGCTTACCGCTGCAAGAGCACTTGGAATTCTCGCTTCCCACTCGTCACTGCCGGCACAAGATTGTCAAAAAATCTCTTCCGAAGCAATCAGCCTGAGTGGCACGTGGAAGGGATCTGTCGGACAGGCAGCAAACCGAGTGAGAGGAGCAGTCCTTACCGCAGCATTTGTTCTCAGCCGGCTTTCTTTTCACAAGAGACTTGACGTCATTCCTGGAGCTCAGGTCAAAGAATACATTGGCACCATTGTTGAAATTCTTTCCGAATCACGAGACGCTCAGCTTGTAAATGCTGTGCAATTAGCCATTAGCCAGCTCACAATGTCGCAAATTCTGACCTTTGAAGTGATGTCCGGAGCTGGCTTACTACAAACTATCAAGGATAAAATCCTGGATTCTGCCAAAAACGAGAAGGAAAGTGCTATTGAAGCATTGGGCCATCTATGTCTGGTGATGCCAAAAGATGGCGAGCACGCATCTACATTTAGTAGTATCATGGACTCGTTGTATGGCTTGCATGAAATTCGCAAGCCCGAAGTGCAACTTTCTGTGGGCGATTCACTCTGTGCTGCAGCTGCAGGGTGGGAATCAAAGTCGCTAATCGGCGAAGTGGACGTCGATGGTCATCTATCAAATATAGACATTCCGAGAAATATCCTCACGGAAATGGCCGACGATCTCATAGCGAATTGCAAAGCCTCAAAGCCTTCGTTGCGAAAAGCGTCTGCAATATGGCTACTTTGTTTGGTCAAGAATTGTGGACATATTGGAGAAGTTCACGAGCGCCTCCGTTACTGTCAAGCAGCATTCAGTGGTCTTTTGGCAGATAGAGACGAATTTGTTCAGGAAACTGGCTCGAGGGGCTTGAGTCTGGTTTATGAAATGGGAGACCAGAATCTTCGAGACGACTTGGTCCGAGACTTGGTCAGCTCCTTTACTGGCAATGAATCCGGATTGAAGGGAAATGTCAGCAATGATACGAAACTGTTTGATGCTGGGGCTCTACCAACTGGAGAAGGAAAGTCAGTCACAACATACAAGGATATCATGAGCTTGGCTTCCGAAGTTGGAGATCCAAGTTTGGTTTACCGTTTCATGTCTCTCGCGTCGAACAATGCCATATGGTCGAGCCGAGCTGCGTTCGGCAAATTTGGGTTGAGTGCTGTGCTGTCTGATTCTAGCATGAGCGGCTATCTCTCCCGGAATCCGAAGATCTATCCCAAGCTGTATCGTTATCGCTTCGATCCAAATCCGAACGTGCAGAGGTCAATGAATGGCATCTGGCAAGCGGTCGTCAAAGAACCAAATGTCTTGTTAGAAACACATTTTGACGCCATCATGGATGATTTGCTGACCAGCATCATCGCCGGAAGAGAATGGCGAGTTCGTGAAGCCAGCTGTTCTGCCATTGCTGATCTAATTCAAGGACGTCAAGTGGAAAAGTACGACAAGTACATGAACGATGTTTTGACTAAAGCCTTTAAGGTGATGGATGATATCAAGGAATCGGTGCGCGCGGCCGCCTTGCGTCTCTGCCAAGTCATCACAAATATTTTGACACGCACGCTTGAAACTGGAGATACTGAGTCAAAGCGGGCAAAGACAATGCTGAACCATCTCATTCCTTTCTTGCTGAGTCAACGGGGCATGGAATCCAGTGCGCAAGAAGTCCAAGCTTATTCGATATCGACGGTGATTCAAATTATCAAGAAAAGTCCAAGTGCTCTATTGCGACCGTTTATACCTCCAATTTTGGAGAAATTTGTATCTTCCCTGAGCTCCTTGGAGCCTCAGGCTGTGAATTATGTCCACTTGAACGCAGACAAATACGGACTTACCGGCCAAGAGGTTGATAATATGAGACTTTCGAGTATCCGAATGTCCCCAATGATGGAAAGTATCGAGCGGTATCTTCTGGATGGCCTCGACGAAGAATCCATGAAAGAAGTTGCTGCAAAACTCGAAGGGGTTCTACGAACGGCTGTTGGATTGCCTTCCAAGGTTGGCTGCAGCAGAGTTCTTGCTCTGTTGAGTACGAGAAGTTTACTGTTCCAACCCTACGCGGACAAGTTTATTCTCATATTGAAAAAGTATGTGCTTGACCGAAACGAAACAGTGAGTGTGTCGTACAGTGCTTCCATTGGATACATGATTCGATTGGCGAGTGACGAAAAGGTTTTGGATATGATTGATTTTGCAAAATCTATATACTTCAATGCTGATGAGCCTTCGCACCAAGTGATCTCTGGAGAGATTTTGCACTCCATGTCAAAGCTCTCTAGCGATCGGTTCTCCAACTTTACAAGCGCAGCGTTGCCATTTGTCTTTGTTGCCAAGCACGATACAGATGAGCAGACCCGCGAGATTTTTGAAAAGACATGGCAAGATAACGTTGGAGGTTCCCGAGCGGTCTCTCTGTATCTCAGTGAAATCAGAGAGATCATTTCTAACCGGCTGGATTCCCCTCGCTGGGCAATCAAACATACTTCATCCCTGGCAGCGGCCGATGTCATCACAAGCCTGGGTACATCCCTTGACCGGACGACAGCCGAGCTTATCTGGCCTCTCCTGGATCGGGCCCTGAGCGGAAAGACATGGGAGGGTAAAGAAGTAGTGCTGAAGGCATTTGTCAAGTTTACGGAGAACTCGCACGCTATTTGGGAATCCAAACCAGACATTGGGCAACAAATGAAAGTGAGTATCACAATATCCCTTAAATCGCCTGAGATTCGACCGCGCCTAGATATCATTTACTAATTACGTCAGGTAATCATGCTCAGGGAGGCCAAGAGGAACAACGCGACATATCGACCACATGGTCTTAGTGCACTGGCCTCGTTTGCAGAGGCCCGGCAAGATTTGTACCTGCTTCCTGAAGCCATCAGAATTGTTGAGCCAATCATTGAGGACTTGACAGATAAAGACGGCACTAAGATGGACATAGACTCGGATCATGCCAAAGCTACGCTGTGAGTGGCTTCCCCCCCTATGACGACTGCGCTAGGCTTGAAGCCAGCGAGATTTGCGGCTAGGCTAGGTACTAGTTGTCTAACAAACTTCTGGTGATAGTGGCGACGAGACATTGGCAGCCAGCACTGATTGCCTCCTGCGATGTGTCAACCCCACCCTGATGGGCCCCAGTTCAGGTGAGACTGGACATTTACCAAAGCTTTGCAAGATGGGATACTAATCCCGATATCGGGGAATGAAGAAGATTTGAGTGCCGCGTCAAAAATCATCGGTGACTGCGTTCGAGGAAATAGTCGCCGCGTGCTGGACAACCTCTACGCAGGATTACGGGCCGTGTTTACCAGGTTTGGGAAAGAACGAAAAGCGGCAGATGGTGACAACGTCAAAAAGGGGCTGCGGATTCTCGCTGATGAGCTCTTGTTCCGGGACCTGAATCCGTCTGTTGAAAGCCTCCGCACGAAACGGGCCCAAGCGGCGGACGAATTCATCACCATCTCTCGCGAGGCTGGTGTAGAAGTGGGCGAGAAAGAGCGGCATTGGGTTGGACAGTGGCTGGCGCGAGAGCGAGCAGGGCCGATTAAGCACATTCTAGAGGCTGCCCTACGAAAGCTTTAACAAGTACGGAGTACAGAGTACGTATGAGTGTGTTCCAATCCACCACGTGGCAGATCGACGGTTTCGACCGTTACGCTGGAACGGTCCCGGGCAAGTCCGACTCTGAACGAGGGGGTTAACGAGGAAGCTGTCGAAAGAGGTGGGTGGTTTCCGACGGGCTCTTGCATGTAGGATGCATACTGCGGATTGTTCCTAGATCGGAAGGGATTAGGCAGACACTTGACTAGATTTGGGACAGGGAGAGCACCGCTGCTGAGGCTAAGCGAGGTATACTGTATCGGTACAGAGTGACTAAATAATTTACGAGCAGAGGCCAGACTGACGGACTACTGTTGGGGTTGGAGCGATCAAGTGACACTAATGCGAGTTTAGTTTTAAAAACAGACAGACAGACAAAAAATGCGCTCACCTACTGCCGGATGGAGAAATGCGTACAGAGTGCAGACATGCAGACATAATTAGTCTTTTGCCATGTGCTCGACAGGAGTCCCACAGTAAATACAGTTCTGGCCAATCACAGACAGCTCTCAGAACAAAAATTGACACTAGTGCACGGCGGGCCGTCCAACGGCGCTAGTCCTAGCTTGGATATCGCAAGCGGACAGGGCCTGTGGGGCCACGCTCTGCACTGGCAGTCGTTCCGCTGGTTCCAGACTCTCGGGAAACGGTCTGGACCCGTCTCCTCGCTTGGAGACTAAAGGTATGGCTGTGCTGTGCTGATGAACATGATGCATGTCGAAGTTTTTTCTGTTTTCTTTTTTCTGCTGCCCTTGTCAAGTCCAGCCAGCCGCACCCACCAATCTGACCACGTCGCGGAAAAAGCAAACGTAATTAGAGTTGGAAAGTTGAAAACGTGGGAATTCGACTGATCATGTTACGCAACAGCAGCAGTATTGTGTCTGCCAATTGCAGGGTTTTTAGGTTTTCTATATTGGTAGATAACGGTCCTGAGTAAATTCAAAATTCTAAAATTCTAACGGTCGATTTCGATTTTGGTTTTATTTGCCTTGAAGAAAATGGTTCTGCCTCTTTTTTTTTTTTTTTTCCCCCTTCCGATACTACGTTCGACTGATAGGCTAATGAACAAACAAGGGTTGGGTTATTTGTCACCATCACCTTGTTTCTGTAGTTATAGTTGATGGTTATTATTGTTTTTTTTATGTATTTCTTCATGTCTAGGTTTATCACCTGATTCAAAAAGGTGGCTGAGCATACTCAAAATGGCAAGGGGGTAGCGGTATGCAATAATACATCCTCATAAGATAGACTCAAGGCCTAGTCCTGTCTGTCTCTCATGCACTGCTGCGGGTAATTAGTTAGTACGTACCGGACAGAGCACTCTGTACCCAATTCGTCTCCGTGTATTACAAGTTTATCTATAAGAGACTAGTGTAATTACATGGTTTGCGAAAACTCAGCCCCGCAAAACAGCGTGCCACCAATACCGGTCCGTCAAACAGCTTTTGCGACAAAGCTTGGCGCCTTTGCTTGTCTCACTAATACATACATGGCAATACTAGCAATACATGGATAGTCACAACCCTTTGTTGTTCAGCTTTGGAGGACTTAATAAGGCCAGATTTGCACAAATCACTGTACAGAGTACTACATAATCCTTTTCACTTCCAAGGTAAATAATAGTTAGAGGACAGGGCAGCGGGTTATTTTGAATCATCGCCCGGAGAAGCGGACGCTAGGCTGAAAACGTCTTTTTTTCTATACGAAGTAGACATGTGGGTCTTGAGCTGATGATGTCTTTGAGTCTGTTTTATGCTCTGGACATCATTGCAGGCGATGACAACAAAGGGAGTTTGGTTTATAGTTTTATTTATTCGTCTGCCTAATATTTAAAATAAATAAAAGAGAAACTAAAAAGACCTACCCTACGACGATTTGCAACTACAATGCTAACGACTGAGAGGCGCGTTGGCCGCATCGTGGCATGCTGCTGCAGCTACCACTGTACTGGGCTGTTGGGAGCACGCATCCATCTGTCAAAAAAAGTTTTCTTTTTCTCGAATTCTGCTTAATCTGCCAAATTGCTATTTTGATCATGTCAATGTCATTATTGTTCTTTATTTTTTTTTATTTTTTATTTTTTTATTTTTTTAGTGGGGGAGCTAAGCGAAGAACCGTACTGACACTTTTTCCCGGTCATTATAAAGTTCAATATTAATATATTCCGTTCGATAGTTTACACACTGCGTGGGCGGGGGCGTCCGGAGCGCCCGACCAGCAAGGAAAAAAAAAAGCACGCAAACCTTTCGTTTCCTTGGGTTTGAGCGAGTCACGGACCAAGGTTCATAATTGACTCGTTCGGCCAGACAGCAACGGCTAAACATGACAAGTTTACTGTTTTATTTCCGGTTGAAACTTGATGATCGGTTCCGGGTGAAGGATATTCCTGGCTAATAGGAGATCGATCTGTCGGAGAGTTCCGGTAACGGTCTTGTAATAGATGCAGTAACACGCTTGTATCATGGTTCGTTGTGAGACTAGAGAAGGCCCCGTGACTCATTTTTGACAGCAGCTTAGCTTGCTAGGATTGACCAAGATTCACCGTATAATAAGAAAAAGCAAAAGGATAGAATATGACAGAAGAAGAAGAGCACGTGCTCCGTATGCAGAGTGCATTTTCAAAAGCTTTGGGCACCGCGTCTGCGGTTGGTTGTTCGATAGTAAGACACACTATCCGTGTTTTGACGCCGAGTTGGCGGTATGTACCGGTCAATACAGAGTACAGATGGATGTATTGATTACTCGTGGTATATTACCGGTATCGGTTATAAGAATAATAATGCAGATGCATATTTTTTTGTCTTTCGGTGGTGGTGATTACCTTGTCCGGCGATATGTGTCCAGTAAAAGAGTCTAAAAAATGGGGATAATAAATATAAATAGAAAGTAATAAGTAAATAAAAAGCCGAAATATAGGCGTTCCATGGCTATCCAGATGGAATAACCCCGGGTGCTCCGGTCCCCCTTTAGCCTCCTGCAAGCTGCAGTACAGTGCTACAGAGTACAGACTGTACTAGCGTCAACTGGTCCTTACATGTCCAGAATTAGAAACCAAAACAGTCACCAAATAGACTTCGGATCGCTTCCCCAGACGCTAGAGCGCTCCTCGCTTAGTGCGTCCCTGGTTATCTATCTGGCCTACGGTCTTTCTGCCCTATTCCGCGCAAGCTTGAATTGCCCAGTGCCCAATCACTGTACTCGGACTCGATCGGCTGTCAGATGGCCCAGTAATCCGCGAGAAAATCCCCGCTGCAACCTTATGTACGGATGACTGAGCCGGAGAGATAGAGAGAGAGACGGAGAGTGAGCCGGGAAATGACAGGAATGACAAGGCTGAACTCGGAAATGACAATACACTGTTTTTTTCTTCTTCCTTTCCTCTTTCTTTCTTTCTTTCTTTCTTTTTTTTTTTTTTTTTTCTTTTTTCTTTCCTTCTTCACAATGTGCTGGTCTATCGCCTTTTTGCCGCCCACATGATACATGATGTGCATTCTCTTCTGATCTGTTTCTGGTAAGGGAGCCAGCTGAATAGAGGCTAGCCGCCTTCCCGTTTTGTCGACAAGCTCTTGCTTGCTTGCGCCAACCGCCGTGGTGTTTATATATTCCTTCTCGTCGCCGCCACCACGCCAGCCACTGTCTTGCCTAACACAAACTCTCACTTTTCTCTGCCCCTATCTCTGTTCACATTTACCATCTCATATATTGTTTTGGAACCCCAGCTTATTCTTGTTCCCGTGACACGACACTTACTGTCACTTACCACCACAACATCAACATCCGGAACCCCGCGTCGACCGGGTAGTCAGTCGCGCGCCATGACAGCCACGAGCATTGTGATTCCCACCAGCAGCGACATGCTCTCTGGGAAACACTCGTTGCGAGTGCCAGTCATTGCGCCGCGCATCAAGGGCATTGCTCTCCCGTCTCCTCCAGAACCGAGTCCCCTGAATGCCATCAGCTTGGGAACTCCGCCCCGCATTCGTCTGCCGCCTCGATCACGCACAGGTTGCTGGTGAGTGAGCTACTCTGTGGCATTGTTTAATTTGTTATGGACTGACTTGGTTTCCAGGACATGTCGGGTAAGCTTTCTACCTCATCTGTATCTATGGTTTAGGGATTCAAGTTTTGCTAACTGTATCATTTGATCATTTATATAGAGTCGGAAAGGTATTTTTGGACCTTACATTCTTCCTCTTAGACTATTCTGATTTTAATAGTTAAATGTGACGAAAACCGGCCCAATTGCGGCCAATGCTCCCGCCTCGGACACCTTTGCGATTACAGTCCCCGTCTATCCTTCCGCGATGATACGTCCCGAGTAATGGAGCGCATGTCCGAGGTATCAACTGCCGGAAACGCAGTTTGGGATCGTAAGTCTGGATTTTTATTGCCGAGAGAATTGGACTAATTCAACCTTAAATAGCGACTAGCCGGATTCACTCGCCTCCCATATCCCCCGGACTTTACGACTCCATGCCCCCGTTCTTCACTTTGACCTCGGATGAGGAGCGTGAGAAGAAAGCAGAAAGCAGTCTTCCCGGTACTTATCATGTCATCGCCACCCCTGACAGCTTCGTCGGTCTTCCAGAGTACTCGGACGATTTGTCCATTGATTCAAGTAGCAAGAGTCTGAAATCCCGACGAGGGTCAGCGGCCAGCTCGATGCTCAGTCGTAAGAGCAGTAGTGAAACGACAGATCCGAATGTAGTCATTATAGATCGGTTTGAAGATAGCAGTCAGCGCTACACAACACCGCAATGGAGGAAAACAAGATTTTCCCCGACCTCTTCAATGGTTACGTCTCCTCCGCCTACAGCGTCTCCACTTCAATATCCATTTGAAGGGCACTATGTTCTTTCACATGTTCTTGGGGCGGAGTGCGGCAGTGAAGACGAGACGCTTCTTACTCATTTCCGCGATGTGGTGTGGAAACAACTCATCCAGGGGCAATATACGCAAGAGCTATTCTCTCCCATCTCTAGTCCTATGATTCCAGGAGCAGAGATGTTTGAAGAGATTGCCTCTACGTTTCCACCGGTGAGTAATAGATGAAAGAAAAAACCGCAAAGATTCATACTAACGGATAAACAGCTACTGCATGCGATGATGGCTGTATCGGCTTTTAGCCTCTCCCGGCAACAAGGCACCCAAAGCCTTGATGCCTTGCAACATTACCAGCAAGCCTTTCCCTCACTGCAGACAGCCTTGCGCAGCAACGACGATCTTTGCTCTGATGGGCTGTTTCTCACTCATTTTTTGTTGTTAGTCTATGAAGTGAGTGAAGGTCTCTTTTTTTTAATATTAATAATGGCTAGTTACTCATGGTTCGACTAGATTGCGGCTGCCGAGGAGGGCGGATCAAACTTGTGGTCTCATCACATGTCCCAACTGCTCCAAATCTCCATGAGGAGAGCGTCAACCTTGGGCACTGAACGATATCCCTATATCATATGGTTTGTTTGCAACATCGACCTCTATGCCCTGATCAGCGGGGCAGGAAACGGAGAGTTTTTGAAGGCAATTCTCGAGAACAAGATACTGCCGGACTCAAAGTGCCAACTCTACCCGTTGGCGTCGAACGGGTATAGCGTAATCTACCCTGAAGAGAATGCCACCCTGCCTCATATACTCCAGCTGTACTACGACACGTTTGTTCTTGCAAGCAGGCTGGCTTTTCTAGCGTCAGAGCTACGTGATTCACTTGGATCATCTTCTCCTGCGAGGGGGGGCTCCAAGTGGCTTTACGAGATTAGAGGCCATTTGCAGCAGCTGTGGCACTCGGCAGATAATCATAATCTGTGCCAGCACATGGAAGTTCTTCCACAGCGATCTCGCGAGGTGTTTCAAAATGTCAGTTTTCTTTCCTCTTTTCTTTTGGTCTGACTGACATGCAAATAGGCAGTAACTTTGTATCATTCCTGCATGATCTACTCGTATACCAGCATGTGGAGGGGCCAGTGTCTGGGTACAGACACTGCTTCCGAAGAGGTGATCAGCCACCACGCATCGGCCATCCTGCAAGTTGCAGAGGCGATTGTGCGTGATGAGCGGTTCGATCTCCGATTTGTTATCTTCCCTCTCTTCATGGCCGGCGTTTCTACCTCGTCGGCCGGGCAGAAGATGATGGCCATGGACTTGATGTCCAGCATGGAGAAGCAGGGAGTGGGCCGCAATGCGACGACCACGCGCGATCTTCTCCAGATGGTGTACCAGTCGCAGACGGAGCAACTCATGACGGTGGGCCACTCGATGCATGTCGACTGGCGCGATGTCATGACTCGGTATGCGATGCAAGTGGTTAATTTTGGGATGTAAGAGTAGTTTCTTGTTTCTTTTTCTTTCTTTCTTTCTTTCTTTCTTTTTTTTTTTTTTCCGCCTTTTTTTTTTTTAAACTTTGGACGATAAACATGAGCGTATGAGCAGATATGAGCGCGGGATGAGTTATGATTTTGACTATTTTCTATGGAAAGCCACCATATATCAATTGACATGTACAATAATATAATATTATTTTCCACGACTCTTACCAATACACTATATGTTAGTTCGTACTAGCACTTGCAATCTATAAATAGAACAAAGAATAGGGGCAGCCTATCAGCGCAGGTACCCAGGCAGTTGTCTGGTACCAAAGCGGGCCGGGTCGAACCGTAATTCTACATATGCCAAACAAAGAAACATCAACAGACAAAATGCTGAAGAACAGTGGATCCGCGGTCGCTCTCTTCAGGAAAAAACCACAGACGATCACCTCCGCCCGGCGCGAATCGGTCGTCTCACGCACTGCTGGTGACTGTAGCCTCGTTACGGAGGTACTAGCCTGCGCGGCAATTGAACTAGGCGATATGTGATATGTTCGCCTGCAGCCAATCGCAGTGCTCAGCACGTCTTTGGCCCACGAGCCAATCGGTGCGGGGTTCTTCTGCTCTCTTGCTGCTTGGCTCTGAGGGGTTGGCAACAACGTACGACCTCCTGTTTTTACATTTATTTATTTTTACCTATTCTTATTTCCTATTTTTCACTCTTACTTTCTCAACAATAATTCATTGCGCACAACATCCCCCTTTCCTCCTGTTTCTCGCCTCCCCCGCCATCCTCGGGCTGAGCGCTCGCCCTCGCCGCCATGAGTCCGACCAACAGCGCCCAACGCGGCATCCCCGACGATGAAATGTTTCTTGCCTCGTCCGCCGGCGCTGCAAATAATAACAATAATAATAATAACCGGCCAGATGATGACCGCGAATCCCCTGTCGTGGGACCGCTGAGAATCAGCAAACCGCCGTCCAGTGTGCCCACCCCGCAGCCAGCAATGACTTCGTCGTCGTCACTTCCATATCCGGATGACCGGGCTCAACTTCTGCGGCAACAGCAACAGCAACAGCAACAGACTCCATATCCTCAGACGTTCTATCCCCCGCCAACTGCAGGAGGCCGTGTTGCGAGTCCTCCAGTACAGCACCACCGAGTCGCTTCTCCCGGCAGTACGCCGTCCCCTTTAGATTACCCTGCGGCTTTGCGCCCTCACGAGCCGCGCGAGAACAAGCCTTCTCTGGCCGAGCGCCGTGGCAATGCACCTCCCAAACCGCTGCCAGAGTCGCCCATCACAGATAATAACAACTCGCAGCAACTCTACCAGCGATTCCCTCCGGGTCCGGCGGCCGCTGCTGCTGCTCCTCCTCCTCCCACAAACCACCAGCAGCAGCAACCTGTGGCGGCTGAAGCTGCGAATTCGAATTACAACCAGCAATACTTTCCTCCGCCTCCTTCAGGGGGAGAAGCCCGGTTGCAGCCCCCTGGCACAAGTTCAATCAATAGAATCAGCTCGACGGCATCGACCTCGACAACCAGGGCGCAGCGTGGATCGCCGCCGCCTCCAGAAACGCCCGTCGTTGGCCCGAACCAACAGCCAGGTGCAGACATTGAAGCGCGATTCGCAGCTGCTGGCATTGCTGGCACGTCTACGCTGGCAAGCTTGCAGTCGCATAACGCCGCTGCCCAACAGCGCGCAAACCAGTATGCCAACCAGCGCCCAGCTCAGAGACCGTGGACACCTACCGAACAACCTGGAACCCAGCCCCATGGTCCGCCTACGGTTTACCAGGGTCCGAATGAAATCGGGAGCCAGCAACAGCAACAGCAACAGCAACAGCAATCACAACCACAACCACAACCTACACCAGCACAGTCTCCGGCTCCGTCTACTCAGGGTGATCGACCTGTGATTCCTCCCAACGCTTTGGAGCAGGATTTACACCGAATGCAGCTTTCCTCTTCTCCCCCTCCGGCATACTCGAGCGTCTCTGGATCGAACCAGTCTCAGTCCTACCCTAATGAAAAGGGACGCCCTGCAGCAGGCCCTGCGCCTCCGCAGGGCCACCCAGCTTCATCAGTTCCATCGTCAACCGCTGGCTCGGCAGTTGGTGGTTCTGCTGCTGCCGCTGCTGCCGGAATTGCTCCTCTAAGCTCTCCGGCTCCCTCGGTCCAAAGTCACCCAGCCTTTGCCAACGATCCTAGACAACAACAGCAACAGCAGCAGCTAGGCTCATCTCCGCAACCAGGTTACCAACAAGCAAACGCTACTCCTGAACAACATGCCCAGGCAAACGCTTCCGCGGCTCCCAGTATCACGCCGGCCTCTCCTCCACCATTACCCGAAGGGTGGATTGCCCATCTGGATCCAAATTCTGGTCAATACTACTACATTCATCTCCCTACTCAGTCAACACAATGGGAGTTTCCAAAGGGACCCACGCCGCTCAATCTCAACGAGACACCTTTGTCTCCGGTGGGAAGCGTTTACAGCGCCCACCCCCTGACATCGCCTGCGTTTTCGACTTTTGGAGGCAAACCACTCGCATCCCCTGGCATTCCCATGACCCCAATGTACGAAGGGAGTGTGATGGGACTTAGTACTGCGGGGACCGTTTCTGGCCCTCCGCCGGTCAGTGGAGTCGAATTATACAAAGTCGCCGCTACGAACGGTGTCTACTTTGGCCCCTATCTGCGGTATTGTAACATGGACCTCGAGCGAGGTCTCTGGCTTGGGTCCATTCTCCTCGTCACCGACGCCCCTCAACCGCCGACCATCCATATTCACCAAAGCGTCGATCTTTCACCCAACCCGAGGCAATTAAAGGCTTTGAATATTTCGCAGCATCAGCGATGGGTATTTTACAAGTATGACATTGATCTACAGATGGACGAGACTGGGCCTGCAAAATGGACATATGCAATCACCTCCCACCTGGGCTGTACACGCTACGAGTTTTTGGTCGCTGGACGACACGAGACAAACTGGCGGTTTATTGCCACATCGGGAAACGACTTTGCTCTAAATGTCAATGCAAACGAACGAGCCCGTCTTGGCGGTGTCGGTTTTATGTGGAAAGATATCATGCAAAAGCATGCTGAGGTTGGCGGATTCCATTGCCAGCTTGGCCTAGGTGGCCAGATATTCGCCGACCGGATCTGGAAAGAAATTCCTCTTCTCAAGCAGTGGCTGGCCATTCGTGGGAAAGAACAGCGAAAGAACGCGCCTTGGACTCAGTCGCATGAGGAGGAAGTCACGCATGCCTACTTTCATTACTATACAAGCCATTTTGACCAGCCGCATCTTCGAGAAGCATTTGCCCAGATACCGTACATTCTACAGCTGGACGATCATGACATGTCAGTTTCTTCTTTCATTTCTTTAGCCGTTTTATATACAGTACTAACTTGTTCAGATTCGATGGCTTCGGGTCGTATCCCCAGCACATGCAGTTTTCAAACATGTTCAAGAACATCGGCCGCGTCGGCATTGAGATGTACTTGCTCTTCCAACATCACACCACCCTCGAGCTGCTTCGACAGGTGAGCACTGATCACGACCTCTTCACCATCACAGGCACGGGCTGGCACTTTGTGAAATACCTGGGACCAGCAGTCGTCGTTGTTGGGCCCGATTGTCGCTCTGAGCGAAACCCCCACCAAGTCATGGCTGGTCCAACATACCAAGGCCTATTCCCCAAGATCGCACTTTTGCCGCCCAGCGTGCAGCACTGCCTCTGGATGGTGTCCGTGCCTTTGATCTATCCACGTCTGGAATCCACAGAGCAAATAGCAAATGCCGTGGCTACGGGCAAGAAAGCCGTCACTGGCGCGTACAACCTCTTGGGCAAGGTCACCAGCTCTGTGGCCGGTGTTGTTGGCGCAAAAGACGCTGTGGGTTCTGGGTTCGATGCTGTTAAACGGGCCGTTGGCAAGACAGGCCTGATGGGCAGCGTGCTGAATCCGTTTGGCGAAATCGACATACTCGACGAGCTTCGAGACCAGTGGACTCATGAATCCAAAGACCTCGAACGCACATACTTGATCCGCACATTGCAGGGAATCGCGAAGCAAAAGTCAGTGCGTATGACGTTCCTATCTGGCGCAGTCAACGTTTGTGGTGCCGGTCTGGTGCATGATCCAAGCCACCCTTCAGACCACAAAACCATGTACCAACTCATCACCGCGCCCGTCGTCAATACCCCTCCGTCCGCATACATTTTGAAGTTGTTGCACAACAACAAACCGCTCTACGTGCCTGCCAACGGGCAGCGCTCAACCCCGTCTCAGCCGTCAGATACCAAGGAGGACATGCTCGAGCTCTTCCAGACAGACGTCACCGGCCAGCCCAGAGAATATCGTCGGCTAATGGGCCGCCGCAACTACGTCGCTATTGTCGCGTATGACCCGGAAGTTGTCTCTGGCACGTTTGGTCAGACGGACATGCAGCGTGGGGCTGGGAAACTCAGCCTCGCGGCTGACTTTATGGTCCAGGGTGAAGGCGCGTATGGAAGTGTGGTCAAGTATGGGCCGGTGATTGTTCCGAATTTGGAATTTGGCCGATAGATTTTCCCCCTCCTTTCTTTCACCTAACTTTTCACTTTAACTGCCTCTTTTCCAATGCAAATATTGTTTCTTCCTGTTTTTACTTTGTATGTGTTTGGGCCCACAGTGTAGCATCTTTTGTGATTAGCATACATATGGTCTATCGATAGCTTCGAATATACTAATAATCGATTTACAATTTCGTATTTACAGGGCAACAAGCATAAGCATCAAGGTATCATCAATAGCATAAAATTATGAATTACCATCTCCACGACCCCGGATCGCCGCCTGGCACACACAGCCCGATCCTCCAGAAATAATCCCGATGCGAGAAAAATAACTCCCACAGCCGGTACTTGGCTGGAATTAGGGACATTTGCATCTGCATTTCTTCACCGGCGAGCTGTTGCTGCTGTGGTGATAACAGAGGAGATGCTGCTGGTGCTGTTGTCTGCGTAATTACGTGATTGAGCAAATCCGCCGTCTCGGCGCCGGCAATGCATCGCTCATCCTCGTCACCTTCGCATATTTCCAAGTCGTCGATGCTGGGTGGGAGACTGAGTTTGGAAATGTAGATTTCCCCGGAGTGGCTGGCATACCCCCATTCTTTGAGTGGTAGCAGCGGGACTGGGTCATTCACATGCGTGACCCGGCGATACCTGTGCCTACTTGCAGGTGGAGAAGACGAAAGGCCAAACGCCGCATTGATAAATCCCGAAAACTCGCCATTCCCAACCTTTGGCTCGCCAAACGTCGTCACCTGCGGATCCAGCCCGCGCAGGTTCATCTCGAGACCTGCCAGCGCCGCCACGGCGCCGCCGAGCGAGTGTCCGACCAGGACGACCTGGTAGTCTGGATATTCTCGTTTTGCGTGCAGAACAGCAGGCAAAATGACGCTGCGTGAGTTTTTCCATGAGGACCAGAATCCGGAGTGGATGGTGCAGTTGTCGCATTTTTTAGTAGTAGCAGTGTCGGACGTTGTGAAAATGTCGTCATCGTCATCGTCGCCGGTTGGATATGGGACGTACTCTTGCGGCACAGTTGACAAATCTACGATGGTGTTTGTCAACGAATACGTGCCTCGAAACGCGACAATGATGCGTTTCGCATATGGCGGATGCGACAAGGCGATATACCCGCACGAGTCTGAGAGTAGCGGTCCTGTATTCCACGTCTACCCAATAAACATCAGCCAGTGTTCCTAAATTAGGAGAAAAAAAAAAAGGAAAGGAAAGGAAAATTCACAGTAATCAGCTCAAACCCCTCAAACTCGTCACAGTGACTAAGGCATTTAAACGGGTTGTACACTCCCGTCGAGCCCACACAGTACGAAATATCCACTAAACGTGCGAGCTCTTCCAGGTCTGAGAATAATTTCGCAGATACGGTTCTGTCACCGGGGCGCTCCCCGCCATGATCTGAAATAACGAGTGCTTGTGCCAGGCCAGTGATTAAACTGGCCACCACTGCTGCCACCACCGCCACAAGACTGACGCGGTTGTTGTTGAGTTTCATGGTTGTCATCGTCGGCAGCGGTTGGATTTTGATGTAGACTCTGTTGCTGCCTTGCTCCAAACAACAAGGCTGTGGGCTCCACGCATTTTTTGGGTTGTGTAGAGCCTGGCTGTTGTTGCGAGATGACAAGGCAAGTTGGATCGGGTGATGTTGAGACAGGGTCACGGCCAATCAAGTCACCCGATCAAACCTGGGGTATTAGCGTGAACTAAGAACTTTGTGTCAGCCGGATAGGATGCTTACTAACCGACTCGGCACCTAATAGGCTCCCAGTCAACGAATCCTTATTAGGATGTAAATTGACGATCCCCCTATTATTACGCGATCGGATCAAATTACTGAGGAAACCCCTATATAAATTGATACATTCTCGTATAGATTAGATTCTTATGCTCAATAATATATTTAATTTAGAATACACGTTCTGACTCCCAATTTACACCATTTTTGCCATCTTATTAAGCAGTACCAAAATCCCGCAGTTTGACAATTATAAGTCCAGTATAGCTCAATATAATTGTCCTATTCTCAATTATTTAACGCTAAAGCTAGCATATAAACACAAGATTGTTATACTACTTATCCTAATTGACGAGAACCAACTCTTAAAGCTATCCCCATCATCTAATTAAACCGATAAGATAAGATCTAAAAAATTTAAGAAAATTAAAACTATTCTAAGTGACTATACCAATTAAAAAAAATAAATCTATAAAGTCAAAAGAGTTACTATAACATAGAAAGTCTAGAAATATATTAATATATTAAATCCTTCTCCAAAGCCTATACCAACTAAATCAAAATTAGATTATATTCTAGATCTAGTAAGATTATATCAAGCAAATCTATTACAACAGAAAAGATCAACTTCCTTAAGTAAAACCTTAAATAGCCTTAACCAAGAAATCAACTTAACTCTAAAATAACTTTAAAGAAACACTTAGAATATACTTTAAAAGAGCACTTTAATATCTAAATCTAACAATATTTAACCACTTGATAGAACCTTTAAATTAAAGAAATTCTAAGTTAGATATAAAGCTTAAAAATAGTATAAGAAAGAAATTTAGATTATTAATATTTATATCTTTAAGTATCTTAATAAAAAGAATTAAATTTATATTTAAAAGCTAAATAACACTAAAGATATTCTATTAAAGTTATCTAAGATCTTCTTTATAATAACAAGATAAGAACATATCAATCTTATTAAGTATTATCATCAAATTATAAGAATCCTAAAGAATTATAATCCTGAGGTCTAAACTATAAAATAAAAAAGTATTATCAATAAATACTATAAGACTAATCTACCAGATATACAGAACAAATATTATAAAGAGGATTTTATTCTTACTACTAAGCATATTATATCTTAATTCTTCTAAATATAGAATACAAAGCTTATCAACTCCATAAACAACAGAGATAATTTACTAGAACTAGATAAGCTACTTAAATAATTCCTTGCTTATACCAAGCAAGCAAAAAGATCTTCAAGAAAGCAGGTCAATGCTATCTTCCAGAATTAACTAGAAGCAAATCGCCAAAATAAACAAGAAGATAAGAAAAATCAAACCTAGAAGAAGATTCTATATCTATCTGATATTTATAATTATAAATAGAGATTTATAAATTACCCTTATATAAATTATAAAAAGTATACTATAGGATTCAAAAAAGATCCTAATACTATAAAAGTAATAAGAATTGCTTATACAAAGAATCCAAGAATAAAATCCATATATAATCGAATTGTTAGGAATATTCAGAAAAGAAAAAATAACAATATTAAGAAACCAGATTAGGTACAAGTCGCTAAAACCAATAAATCTAAGGATATTAAGGAAGCAAGCGAGTATATATCTAATAACTCTAATATAGATAATATTCTAAGATATAACCATGCTTTTTCTACTGTTGTATAACAAATTGATATCTCTAAGATAAATTATATTACTAAAAAAGTAGATAACAACAATAATTTTAAATCTAATTAGATATATAATACTAGCGCGAGCATTCATATATATAATAATTAAAAACAGTTTATTAGCTTTAAACTAAAAGAAATAGTTGTTAGTATTAGCGATACATAAACTATATATAAAAGAATTAGAAATGTGATTTTATATCTAACTAAGCCACTAAGTAAAGTCTCAGAGAGTAGTATCCTACTTAAAAGGGTAAGATATAGTCTGGGATTCTATACAAACCTATTCTTGGCTTCAAAAGATGAAAAAATTAGAATCTAATATAACTCTAAGAAACACATTTTGCGCATAAATAAAACACCACTCTATAAAATCAAGATCGAAGATATTTTTTATATAATCTAGTTAGAAAGAATAAAATAAATATAAGCAGTACATACATAACCCTTAAAACAGAAATCAATTTTAAAATCATCTAATGACTTCTGGCACAAATGACTTGTCAAAC
>CVMT01000004.1:172331-240249 GCA_000985935.1 Talaromyces islandicus | reverse complement strand
ATGACTCAGATATACCAGTACTAAAATTATTAACTATCTTGAAGCCACAATAATTAAGATAAAAGTCATCGCTACATAGTATTAAGAAGATAAAAGATGTAAGAGATATCTATTATCAATATTAAATTATTAAATTAATAGAGTTTCTAGAGAATATAGAAAAAGACTATTTAAGAATCTCTATTTTAACTTTATACAAAATAATATAGATTATAATAGTAATAATTAAATAACTCACTTTTACTATAATTATTTCTATTTTAATATTATCACTATAATAAGATTTAAATCTATCTAATTTAACACTATTTAGATTCTTAAATTTATTTAAAAAAAGTTTAGCATAAAGATAATTCATATTTACTATAATAGAGAAGCTTCTTTTGATATAGAATAGAATAAATACTGCAAAGAGGAGATTATCTAATTCTTCTAGATTATGTCAGGTATACTAGAGTAAAACATATTTTCTAAACGGTCTAGAGAGGTGATAATAAGAAGATCTAGAGCACTTATAATTGATAGTCATCTTCTAAAAGATATATAGCCAGAGATATACAAAAACGCTGTTTATATTCTCAATCGTACCCTGATAAAGTAATTAGGCTAGAAAACACTATATAAAATTGTATATAATAAGATTAAGTCCAAAAAAATAAACTATAAGCTATATATAGGTAATCTATATAAATTCAGATTAAGAGTATATATATAACTTCTATATATCCTAAGACTAGATAAAATGTATCTATATACATAAATTAGATATCTAATAGGATATAAAGTCTATAATATTTAGAAGATCTAGCTATCTTAAAAACTAAGTATAGTTATAAGAGTTTAAGATTGCTATTTTAATAAGATAAAGCAGTATAATCTAGATAACCCTTTCTTAGGTTTTAAAATTAGTAAATTTTTACCTTAGCAAATTATTATATCTAATTTACCCAAAATCGGTAATCTAAAAGACTTTAATATTAAGAAAAATATTTTTAATGGTTTGGATAAGAATAAGAATCTTATCTAAAACCAGTATCTATTAGGGGCTATAGGAACTTAAGAAACCGAATTAATAACCATTAACTAGTAAATTAATAAGAAAACTAGTTTAATAATTAACTCTAAGAGTTCTAATCAATATATCTAGAATCTAGAGATAGTAACTTACACTCAAGCTGAAGAAATTTATACAAATCAGGATTTAACACTGTTATCTGTAGAGAAAGAGATTATAAAAAAATATAACTACTTTTCTTAGAGATACTCTAACTATCTATCTAATAAAATAATTGATTAAGCAATTCTACTAATATTAAATTCTAAGTTAAATATTCTTTGTATTTCTTTTAAAACTTCTCTATAAATTAAAAATCAAGATTTATTCTTAATATTAAGAAATAAGAATCTTACTTCTTTAGCAAGCTATCTTTAGATTCTAACTTCTCTAAAAGCTATAATAACTAAAGATCCTGCTACTGTCGCTCTATAAGATATTAATCTAGATTTATCCTCAACAAATATTGTTACTAGTTTAAGAACGCGTCAAGCTTCACGATATATCTAAAAGGCAGAGAAAGAATAGCTTCTTTAATAATAGAACCATGCTAACAAACATAAATAATATATAGATTTAACTAAGGCTATAGTTATAATTAAAGTAATTATAGTAAAGATTTTTATAACTATAGTATTATCTAAAAATTAAATATACTAGTCTTAACTATCTAAATCTTTTAAAAGCTAAAGAGAGTTAAGATTTTATTTATATCAAGATAGTTTTTATAAAGCTGCAGAATTAGAATATATTAGAATCTAAAGAAAAGGTATCTAGATCAAGATTATAGTTTTAGATAAAGAAAAGAACTAAATCTTATTAATAAAGTAGATATTTACATATAAATTTAATAATAATAATTATCTTCTTAAATACAAGATAAGAATCTATATATACAGAGATCTTTAAAAGATGATGCTTGAAGATATATGTGCTGCCACACTTACTATATAGATATTTCGAACCATAATAGCACTGATAGCAACATTTAATCTTAAAATTTGGCAGTATAACATCATTAATGCATTTATTAACAGTCTCCTTAACAAGACCGTCTATATAAAGTTTCTAAATAGATTTAAGATTCTAGAAAAGTGTTTATAACTTCTCTAAGCTTTATATAACCTTAAAAGAGTACTATAATTATAATAAAAAAAACTATCTAAGAAACTTAAAGAATTTAGATTTATAAAAATTAACAAAAATAAATACTTATTTATCTTAAAAGAAATAATTTTTATATTCTTTATCAATAATATAATTATTATCTACCACTATAAAGATAAATAAAGATTTAAATGCTTTTAGAATCAATTTATTTAAACTTATAAGGTTTATAAAATATCTAAATTCAAATAATTTTTAGAAATTTGAATTATTTAGAATAGAATTAATTATAAGCTTTAGCTTATCTAGAATATATATATTAATAAAATTATAAATTAGTATAACCTTATAAAGTACTAAAAATTAAAAATCCTAATCTTTTAATAATTTACTACTTTCTTAAAAGAAGCTATATCTTATAAGATTTATACTTTCTAAAAGTATATTAGATTACTTTAATATATAGTAATTAGGACTTATATAGATACTTTATTTATAGAATCTTATCTTACTATCTTCCTAAAAAATCTAAATCTAGAGTATCTAACAGCAGTTAAAGATACTAATATATACTTATATTAGACTAAGAAACAAATGATTAAATACTCCATATCTGCCTCTAGAGATAATAAGATTTTTATTACTATATTAGATACAGCTTATATCAATAATTATAACTAGAAAAGCTTCTAAAGGTCACTATATAAGTTATATAGTGGCATCATTAAATAATATGTTAGAAAGTAGAAGACAATAATAATATCAATCACTAAGATAGAGCTTCTATCTCTATCCGACACTGCACGAAAAATCAAGGGTTAGAATCAATTTTTTAAAATAATTAGATTCAATCTAAAACACTAAATCTATCTGCTTTGTAATAATAAGCAGACTATCAGTCTTATAAATAAGAAAGATCCTTCTTACTATAGCAAGCTTCAATATATTGATATAATGGGCTACTAGCTTCGTCAAGAAGTTTAAAATAGACGACTCTCAGTCAAGTAGATTCCCACCACAGATATACCCGCGGATAGCCTCACAAAACCGCTTCCATTAAAGAAGTATAGGCAGTTTGTTAAACAACTGGGAATAGTCAATATAGACCACTTACTGAGTAACAAATAACCTTAATTCGTCCATCCTAGGGGGGTATGTCAGCTGGATAGGATGCTTACTAACCGACTCGGCACCTAATAGGCTCCCAGTCAATGAATCCTTATTAGGATGTAAATTGACGATCCCCCTATTATTACGCGATCAGATCAAATTACTGAGGAAACCCCTATATAAATTGATACATTCTCGTATAGATTAGATTCTTATGCTCAATAATATATTTAATTTGGAACACACGTTCTGACTCCCAATTTGCACCATTTTTGCCGTCTTATTAAGCAGTGCCAAGATCCCGCAGTTTGACACTTTGATTAAACCACGTGATGTGAGACGTGACGTAAAGTCATGTAGTACTGTAAAAGCTGGGATTAGGCCTATAATTCCGACACCGGATTCCAACCCTTAATATGAGGACGTGCTTAAGGTCAGGTGTTTTGTGGTACGGGAAACTTGTAAATTCCATAAATTTCATAAATTTATGTAAATATTTTCTAAAAGGTAGAATTTATTGATCCTTATACTAGTCCAGGTGGGGGTTACGCCCCACCTGAACTAGTAAGATCCCATTTTTGTATGGAAGGAGGAAAAATATAAGGGCAAACCTAGAAACAAGGTAATAAGGATATTTATATGTAAATAAATTCTTACACAGAAGTTCTACCCTTAATGCGAGGATATGCTTAATCCTAGGTTTTGCTGTACTTGTAATACTCTCGAAAATATTAAGCTTAGTAATAATATTGAATATCTTGCCTAGACTATTCCACTACTTTGAAGAGAAAGCTATCTTTTTCAACCTAACGACCATTGATCAAGTACGGGTTGTGTCATCCTTTTCCTCCTCCCCCTCCTCCTCCTACACTGAAACCTGGTGGCGGTGTATTTTCGTCTCCTCGAGGTTTCTGAGATCTCTGTGACGAAAGAATTCGCTGTATTTCTGACATTAACCCAGACGGGAGGGGCTACCAGTTAAATGCTGTGGAAGAGGCTGCTGACGAGGAGGGCTTCGCAGGGGGGCTGTTGACGAATATTCTCAATATCATGGTCTCTGAGACCAGATTCTTTTGGGTCCAAACTACCCAAGTCAGTTATTAGCCAAGGTCTGTTGAGTTGGGGTTATTGACGTACTCGTAGCTGATTTTGAGCATCACAGGGGTATTTTTGTTTATGTCATGGGCTAGTACTATACAGTGACAACGAGTTCCACACAGGTTTTCTGCCTCTATGAGCTGGCGATCAACTTTGACTTCCCAATTTCTACCTTGAATGCCCTCCGCTATGCCTACAACAGCGGATCCTGAAGATAATAGTCAGAATTGTTCAGATATGCCGATAAAGCATTATAATCAGTTGACACTTCATTTTGTAATTAGAACATCAAATGGCACAAAATTTCTACACAGATTGTAGTCTACATGTACTTCCCCAGCAATACCGGGCATGCAGATGCGCGGATACCGTTAGGTTACATAGATATTTATGCATATTAAATCTCCTACTTGACATACCCATAAACCCTCACTACAAGCCTTACGACCAGTTGACAATGATATGAATTGTTTATATGTAAATTATTATAATATGTCAACAATTATAAACAAACGAAGATTCAGTATATAACTATATTTCTAGTATAGTGCAGAATGATTATATGAGTTAATTACATAACGATATTTCTTAATGGTCATTTATATATAGCCAAATTCGCTACTTTGCAAAACTCTTTTCGTCACATGGAGGTAACGAAGCAGTAACCAGGTTCCTACAGTTTTCCGGCATTGGAACCAGGGCGCAAATAGCGTGACAGATTCCTTATTATATATAGATTTTCATTCTTTCTCATCTTATACTCGTGACCCAACGGTAATAGTAATGTGTATTTGAATGAATTGAAAACATTGAGGGAAGAATCGTTGTCACTGTGAATCGATTGGCCTTGTCGAGATCCCACATTTCCTTAGCAGATCTATGAAACAAATTCACACAAATCCTGTATACAGTATTGCGAGTAGCCCAGCCTAAATTACACAATTAATTTTTGCAAAATATTTTTGTATGTTCATTCCTATTTGCAGTCTAGCTATAGACATAATAGGACATAATAACATTCAGATAGTCCACACCACGACCCTGCCGTCAACGCCGCTTGCTACAAAACTGTCAGATCCTGCTTTGGAATTTTATTTCAAGGTACTTACTAGAGAATCTTTTTACGTGACCGCCCTGCTCTTCATAGACTCGAACAGTGCTGATCGTGTTCTGGTGGACGGTGTCGAGTCGAGTGTTACTTTGGGCCTGGCCGCGAAGGTCCATCTGGCGGAACATATTCAAAGCCGACTCCTCACGAGCAGCACCAGCTTGGTCGCGTTTGTTCTCCAAAGATCCGGCTAGTTGCCATCCATTCTCGTCTCCTTGAAGACGGTAAACTTCGCAGTCCTGCAGGGAAATTAGCTTCTACAATGACAATGTTGCACGGGCAGCGTGCTCACATGACCACCAGCAATAATCTCGGATTCGCCGTTCCAAATAAGGCTTGTGAATGGCAACAGTCTAGTGTTGATATTCAACATGGCTCGTGGTGGCTGGTCGGGGGCACTTGGGTAGACGACAGTAACGCTGCTGTCGTGAGACGAAAATGCGAGGACATTTCCACTAGGGGAAAACGCAACACCGTGAATCCACCCGGCAGTATTGTTCAGAAATTCGCCACAGACGGTGTTGAAAGGAAGACGCTCTCCCCAAGCGGATGGTTCAGGTCTCTCATCAATGCCCTTGATGTAACTGGAAAAGACCCTTGCGTGAGAGTCGGTAGATCCGGCTGCCAGCAAGACCGAGTTCGGGTGCCATGCGAGCGTGGTGATTGTACTCCGGATAGGCTTCTTGAGATGTTTGGAAATCCACCAATCGTTCTCTTCTTCGAAGTAGCAAACGGCAATCACGCGAGCTCCGGAGCCCACGGCAAACTTTTGCTCAGAGGGAGACCAACGAACAAAGGTCGCAGCACGGTTGATACGAAGAAGCACAAGTGTTGGCTTCCATCCGTTCGCAGTTCTTTCCCAGACGTAGGCATTCCGGTCTAATGAATTCATTCAGTCAGCTTCCCGCGACAGTAGTTCCGATCGACTCGAACCTTGAGAGCACGTCACAATACGCCCGCTGTTCGGGGCGATGTCGACGCTGGTGACCGTCTTGTCGTGGCCTTTCAATTCATCTTGTAGAGAAAACTTGTTGCCTGCCAGCTGGTAAAGCTCAACACTGCTGTCTCGAGCAACAGCAAGGGTACCCTTGTCCTGGGAGAACGAGTGGTCGGCAATGGGAGCATGGAACAAATGGTGAACCTCGGAGGAAGCCATTATATCAATTGTGCGATACAACAGGAGGGGCTCTCTACTGTCGTAGTGTCGAGGGGTTGTTGTGCCTAGGCAGAGTGTGGGGTCTGCCCGATGATGATGACGATGAGGTACAATCCGGCGGAACGGATGCACGTGAGGCTGATCTTACCAGCAACACTCCAAACTTGATATTGTCTTGGTTTTTATGTTACCGGTCAGTATATAGTTCTTGCTTCATATTTCAAGAACTATTTATCTCCTAAAAATTGAGCCAAGACCATTCCCCTTTGCCAAATCTTAATGTATGCGATCACGTGACGAGAAGCACGGACTTCTCGCGCTAGCTTCCCTTCAACTCTGCTCAATGGGAATATTTCTGCCCACGCCTCGTTTCGCGCTGAATCACACCCTGCACACAGTTTACCATGAGTACGAAGACAGCAGTCGTGCGTAATGGCCCCGTCGGTGGGAAGGGCGGCGGTGCTCCCAACCAAACGTAAGTTTCCACTGGACTGGTGACTTTCTTGACTAACATGAATTTCTCTCGCAGGCTATACTTAAAGAACTTGCCCGACAAAATCAAGAAACCCGATCTCCGACTCTCGCTCTATACTTTGTTTTCCACATACGGTCCTGTTCTTGACGTGGTGGTTATGAAGACAGTAAAAATGCGAGGGCAAGGACACGTTGTTTTTCGAGACGTCCAAGCCAGCACCCAAGCCATGCGAGCTCTCCAAGGCTTTGATTTTTACGGAAAAGAACTGGTAAGAGAATCCCCTTCTCAATACTAAGAATCAAATTGACTAAGAGATGTACGACAGTCGATCGCATATGCCAAGGGAAGCTCCGACGTGATCAGCAAGCTCCGCGGTACTTACGTCGCTCCCACTGCGAATGCCCCAGTTGCAGTTTCAACAGACCTACAAAAATCTATTTTCAGCGGCCCACCAGCGGCAGTCGCTGCGGGTACCAAACGTCCTCGTGACGAAGAGAGCGACGAGGGCGAAGCACCTATGGATGAGGATGAAAGCGATGTGCCAATGGAGGCCTCTTCAGACGAGGATTAATTAATCAACTAATCCCCTCTAAACTGGCAATGGGCTCTACCACAGTATACCTGCAAGTCTTACAAGATTGATTGTCTGCGATCACGTCTTGTAGACCGAGTTTTGCGTGAACATGTAGCTCGGGAGATTGAGACCGATGCAATTGCCCACCAGGCCAAGCCAGACAAGCAAATAAGTTTCAGGCTCGACACCTCTATCACCAGCGATATTTCTCATGGCGGTGGCGGTGTTGCAAGGGTGGATGAAGTAAGCTGGGATACCAGACTGGGGATGATACTGCCGTTCATGAGTAAGATGAAGTGATGACAGCGTCTCGATTAGCGATTACATACCCCAAAGCTGATGCCACCCATGACACCGCTCGATTTCAGTGGCTGCCTGTGTCGGTCTGGGACGAGGAGCTGATATACAGTCTCTATTGCAGCGAGACCTTTTTGATGAATACCTGGTACAACAAAATACATGACAGGAACCTGATATGTCTCTGAAAAAGCTATGTCGTAGTCAATGACTAGTTGGTCCTTTTTGTCATGAGATGCGTCGCGAATAAGAGTTTCCTATTCGAAAGGCTCTAGATTAGCATAGACAGATACATCAGCAAGATAACGAAATCTAACATGGTCTTCATCTTGAATTGTGTCGCCTAATAATTGTGCGTCTTCTTCGTCCGCCGATGCTTGGCCTACTGTGTCATGTTGGTCCGGTCCGGAAGTTACCGTTTTTGATATCCTCAGAACTCCTGGACTCGGCTGTGTAAACGTCTAGAATGAATTAGTGCGGCTGACCCCGGTCTTTCTGGCTTGTGGAAACATGCGATGGGGTTTGAAAAGGGCGCAACAAATCACTGCAACTGACCTCAGTTCGGTGAATATGCCTGGCTGACAACCACCCTAGGGTGTCGGGACCTCCAAGGGCGTGGACTCGCGTAAGAAATGCCCTACAAGCATGATCGAACTCGGGTGCTGTCAAGAATGGAAAGCCAGACAAGGTTGCAGATGCCATGGAAGACTGGTCATGCTCGTGGGATGTGATGTCGAGTGTTTTGATGTCGAGTGTTAAAGGATTATCGAGTGAAGTGAGGCATCGAAATATCTCGTGAAATTTAGCTCTTACTGCAGCATCTGATTGGGTGGAGCCATGTATTATATGTATCATTACCGTAACCGCGGAACTACTTCAGCCCTACAGGAAACTAGCCACCTTGCTTCAGCTACTGTTAAAGTTTGTTTATCTTTTGTTGCTATTTTCCCCCCTCTGGCTTCACCGCCAATTTTTATTTCCAGCCGGGATTATTCATCTGACACGTCTGTTTGGAAAAGCGATGCTTCCGCAAACATCCCCGGATGCGTCGTGCCTGAATGTGGCTGGGAATGCCGGATGATTACATCGCCACATGTCGCCATAGCATTGAAGCTGCCCTGACCCTGAGTGGCCAGCCGCTTGCGGAAGCACATTTGTTTTGGGATTTGAAAATGTTGCTGAGTTACCAGTCTGCCCCTGGAGACGGTGTCGAAGCGCCATATCGTGGAATCATGTGTCAAGGGCGCGTAGCGGTGAACCGATGACCTGCGAGCACAGTTGTTCCTGTTGCGCATACGAACCATACACGGTACTACATATGTACGTGCAGATACATATCATGCATCAGCGGCTCGTGTTTGCAGGTTGAAGCTTCCAAGAAATCGCAGCGGACTCCCAAATGGGCTCTGATCGGCGAGCTCAGAGAAAACAGTTCGTGATCAGCCAACGGATGCGTGCATATGGCAACTTCGCGTTTCCGTTTTCCCTCAGGTGAAATTGACGTGTCCGCGTCTCTGCTGCACAGCTTGCTTCAGCTGTTGTGACCAATGTTGGCCGCTAGCGTCTCGTCTTAGATGATGTCAGCTTTTTGCGTCTGGCAGCCAACGCCCGCGGACAATATGCAGAGGCGCTTGCTTGGCCAATATGTACGCATTCGTGCTTCTTGTTTTAAAAAAAAAAGAAAGAAAGGAAAGGAAAGGAAATACCCGGATGTGCTCTTTTATAGTGTGATATCCTCGCTTAAGGATTGGTTCTTCCAGTCCTGAAACCTCTGACTCTCTGAACGAGCATCTGTACAGTTCCGCCTTTCAAATCAACATATACAGTCAATATCTCCTTTCAAGTACTTCGTTCGAATATATTCCAGACAAATTTTATGAATTGCGCTCTCGCACAAGCTGAAATGCTGTTTGTTTTGGTTCCATTGACTTGGACCGAAGACGTGGAAAACTAAACCATACTTCGGTTTTGAATTCACGCATGTAAATACCTCACTCTTTCTGATGGGTCACTCGTCTTCAAAAGAAACGCTCCCAGAGCTGCCGACCAGGCCACGGCTGCCGACGAAGTCGCCATCAAGTCCGTCGTCATTCGACATCACACCGTCCAAAGCAGCAAAATCCCGCAGAAAAGTCACTGACAACCATGCTCACCTCGATGAGTCCATGATTTGGAAGAGCCCGTGGACAGGAGATCTTCTACCTAAAGCCACTCCAGAAGTTTATGGCACTAACCACACCCGGGTACGGTCTTTTCCATCGTTTTCTGCTTTGCAACGAGGGGCATCTTTTTCAAGCAGCAATGGAGGGAAGCGCTGGTCAACACCGGACGACCGCCTTCCAAGCAGACATGGCACTCCATTGTCCCGATCTAGCTCTTACGTTTCGAGGAAGTTATCCAAAAAGAAATTCGATCCCCAGGCGTCCAACCAGCAGCGACAGAGACAAACCCGCCGAAGAGAGCCAAATTTTGGCTTTCCCGATTTGGACACTTCAAAGGAAGGCCTACCATCTTTCCAAGTTACCAGAACGGGAGATACCCCTCCCACTTCTCCCCTTGGGACACCTAACGTCCCTCTGATGCGCCGTAAGTCTTTACGGACGCCAGGGATTCCAATGAGGCCCCCTCCGCGAAAGTTTTATATACGAGATACCACGTCAACCGAACAGGGCCAAATGAACACAGGCTCCTTTGCCATTCCTGCTTCAAGGCTATCTCCCTGGCCTCTGTTTGAATCTGACGAAGAGCGGGATCATCTCTATCCCTCCACTTTTAATCGGCGGTCTATTTCTCCGATTGCATTGGATTATTCACACTTGGGCGGATTAAAGAGAGGCTCTCTGCGGATTGTGAACCGTTCGGCATCTCCAGCAAATAGCGTTCATACTCGTAATCGATCCCTGTCAGGCAACGGTTTGACTGCCTTTCCGAAATTGGATGATGATACCTTGGTCAATGTCAGTAGTTTACTGGATCCGGCCTCCCGTGTATTTGATTCCCGGAATAAGCCTATGACCCAGCACTGTGATTATGACGATCCTCGCCAACCTCATACGCGTGGTCGCACTCCTAGGAGAGACCAAATACCCTCCAATGTCCAGCTGCGGTATCCCGAGTTTCCGTCAACTTCGAGACTGGAAGATTGCAGTAAGGAAAAAATGTTACCTGGCCGTATGTCTCCTGCGGCTGGTATTGAAAAGCAAGCTTATGCAGATAGATCACCAAAGCTTGGACCGCATAGAGACACGATTTCGCCGAGTCAAAACTTAAAGTCTTACAAGCGGAGTTCTTCAAGACTACGTGAAATAGTTGAGCCTTCTGATGTGGTTGAATCGGAAGGAGTCAATATTCCTGGGAATAAACGGGATCAATTTCCAGGAAATACTGATAGTGGCTACAGCTCACTTGGTTCTGCCCATTCTGACAGATCTTCTTGTCCATCCAACTCACCGCCTCGAGGATATAAAATGGGCTCCGAACAGCAAACTGGAAATCATAGTATTTCGAACGCCGAAGCTCATTACTTGCTGCTTTGTGAACCCAGAGACAATGAACTTTATCTGAAGCAGTCGGTGGACAGTATTTTTGTTCCACGGACAACCGCATCGCCAGAATGCCATACGACGGAAAGTGAACAGAACATGGACCACGAAAGCATGCAGCAAAACTATACACCCCCCGGGCCACCCCGGTACTATTCCAATCTTGGTCCCAATGTCATTCCACGGGTTCCAGATACAGTTGGCATTTACAATGGCGACAGCGACTCGGACACGTCAAGTCACGACACAGACAGCATCTTGTCACTACGTTTGCGACGTCTGTCTGCGTCTAATTTGAAACCTGTTCTTGGCGGAAACAACGGTTCGGAAAATAATATCAACTCAGATTCGCCTAGAAAGGGCAATTTTCTCTCCAAATTTCAAAAAAGTCCATCAAAACCCGCGGCGAACTCCCGGGTTCGGTCTCTTTCAGAACCACGATATCAAACTCGGCATCGCAGCGCAAGCTCAAGCCCTTTGAGGAACTATCAAACTTCCCACAATACAATACCCCCGGTGCCCCGTATTCCCAATACATTTGGGGGACGCCACAGTTCGCCCAAGCCGCAACAGTTTACTTCGTCACGCCACGCGACGGAACCAGATCTTCCTCGTGGGCGGACTCGATCACGTACTGTTGGTCCAGAACATACCAGATTGGTTAAAGCTCGGCAGGTCTCGGTGCAAAGGGTTTCGAATGTACAGGTCATCGATATCTGATATCAATAGGTCAATGATGTTTTATCTTTGTGGTTTATTTTGTATTTTGTTTTGTTTCTGTTTCTGTCTTTGACTTCCTTACTGATTAGATGAAATCATGACCATGGGTTGTTTTGGTTGGGTATATATAAGCCGATATTGTATCGTTTTGATTGTTTTTTATGTTTTTATTTGAGTCACGTCTGGCCATTCGCTTTCTATATTTGCCGAATTGAGCTTGGTTAGAAGTGGTCATCCATCTCTCCGAGAAATTCTTTCTTTTGTTTTATACAAACTTGTTGGTGTTGATGCATTGCAGTCGTGGCAGATTTATGTTCAATGTTTGATTAACTTGATGTTTTTGAAGAAATACCATATATATACATATATACATACATATGCACATATGTGACTATTTACTCCTGGGTCTGTGCGGTTTATGCCATTCTAAATAGCAATAATCAGGAAATAATGTTAGGAACAATCTCTTGGAAATACGTTGCTTACATCGAAATTTCTGTTGTATAGGATACGCGCTGTTTAAATCTTTGGGCGATAAAAATACATTGTGTATATGTAGAGTACACTTGTGTTCCCAAACAGGGCAAGCAAACCTCAGAGCGCCTGATAATGCTCTCGAAATAATAATGTACAGTAAACCAATCGAAAAATAGCTGGTCGTGTAAATAACTTTTGGACGCGCCAATGGTCTGATAGATCCAGTATCATCGTAATCTTCATGCCCTCACCAGCTAATGTTCTTTATACCGGGTGAAGAATACATCTCAAGCTGGCGATGGCCCTTTCGCAACAAATGCTCGACCGTGGCAAAGTCCTTCTTGCTGACATGAAGCTGCTTTCCAAATTCGGATCTAACATGATCAGCTAAAGTCGAAAATGAAAATCAAAGTAAAAGGTCGTGAAAAGCACAGAAGTCCAACGAAAGGAGGACAAAAAATACCTTGCATAAGCTCGAAAATTATCTCTTGTATCCTATAAGATAAAAAATTAGCAAACTAGCTCATTTGCAGAGCTATACGGGTTGTAGTTCAGTTACCAATGGCTTCTTGCGAATCTCTCTCAGACATTGGCGATAGAGAGCGAGAACCTCTCGCTGGAGCCCCGACAACCGACGCATTTCCTCGATCAGTCATGTGACGCCGTTTGCATTTTTTTTGTTTTGTATATAGTACTTCGTACAAGGTGGATTTTTGTTTAGGATTGACAGGATGATCAATGACAACATCTGAATAATAATGCGGAGTCGGCAGTGCCGAGCGGAACCGACTCTTCCCGCGCTGCTTTTTCCCGGCCGAGAACGTCATGGCATCTTGTGATAAGCAGTCCACTAGCTATAAATAAATTATTTACCCTTCCAATGATAAATTGCTACTCAAGTACATGTCAACTTGTTTCTCATTCGATTAAAATCTTGAAATATGGCTACATTTTCGGTACGTCCACTTAGGAGAGTTGTCTACATATATAAAGTATGCATCAAGCTCATATTGATGGTCAATTGATATAGCGTCTTATTCGCTTTCTTGCCAAAGATGGCTCGACTTATTACGGTGATGCCATACTGCCTTCTGGGACAAGCGACATTGCACGCGCAACGACAGCTCGAGTGATCAAAGGCGATATATTCGGCCAGCATCAAGTAACAAATCAAACTGTCGAGATCAAGAAGCTGCTTTCTCCGCTGGCTCGACAGGATATAAAATCCGTGCGGTGTCTGGGACTCAACTATGAGCAACACGCAAAGGAGTCCAATGCGCCAATTCCAAAATACCCAGTTCTATTCTTCAAGCCGGTGACATCAATCTCCGGCCCTTCAGATGACATTCCCGTCTCGGCCATGGCCCAGGAAATCGAAGGCCTGGACTACGAGTGTGAATTGGTCATCATCATCGGCAAAGAAGCGAGAGACGTGCCAGAGTCGCGCGCCTTGGACTACGTTCTGGGCTATGCTGTGGGCAACGATGTTTCCCACCGCGACTGGCAGTTGAAGCGAGGCAGTGGTCAATGGGCGCTGGGCAAAGGGTTTGACGCATGGGCTCCCTTTGGGCCGGGAATTGTTTCTTCGAGATTGATTCAAGACCCCAACGCACTCCAAATCTCGACAAAGCTGAATGGCAAGACTGTTCAGTCGTCCAGCACCAAGGACATGATCTTCGGCGTTGCTAAGACCATCGCCTTTCTTTCCCAGGGAACTACTCTGCTCCCTGGTGATGTTATATTTACCGGAACGTAAGTGGTGTGCATTTCATATTGGAGAAAATCTTGCTCACGGTTTCATCTTGTAGGCCTCAAGGCGTGGGAATGGGCCGGCAGCCGCAACTGTGGTTGAAGGACGGAGATGTTGTGGAGGTGGCACTCCAAGATGTAGGGACCTGCGTCAATCGCGTGGTCTATTCCAAGCCAGTTGCAAAGCTGTGAATAGCTGATGTGCTTAGAGGTAAATACCATGTAATACTCATGCCTAGGTAATGAAATCCTTGTTTACAAATCGCTCAGACGGAGAGTTATTAAAAGTCGTCATATTGTAATATTGTAGACACTCATTCCACGCAAGTTTACACATAAATTCCTGCAAACTATCTAGTTCACCTGGGTTCCATATCCCCGAATAGTCTCGGCAAACGCCCAGCTTTGGGCTTCGAGCTTTTCTTGTTCCTTTACTTCAATACCGTCCTGGGTAATAACCGCAATCGAGTATTGATCCAAGCTTCGCGCATCTCGGTAAAACAAGACCTTCATGCAATCCTTCAAAGCTGCAATGGCATCCTCCTTCGAAATGTTCTCGATGGGTGTCTCTTCGGGGAACCGACGACGGAGGATCGGGATGGCCAAGTGGGCACCAAAGCCCGTGGCAAGATGCGGCGCAGTGTAAGTGGTGCCCAGGAGGTCTGCAGAGCTGAGGAATGGTTTACCCTCGCCATCAAAACCTGCCACAAGAATGTGATTCCACAGTGGGTTCATCTCGGATCGGCGCTTGTAAAAGACTTTGGATAGGTAGGTGTGAAGGTTCTTCGCATTCAACGTGTTCCCGGTTGCCGAGTAGTTCTCTCTGATCTGGATGGAGCCCAGCAGACGGTCGATGTGTTGCATATCCGACACGTCGCCGCCGAAACCAACGATGGCTGCATCATCAAAAACACGAATGCGCTTCACGTCGGTAAATCTGGCAAGAGATCCGTATGATGCTATTCGAATTCCCTGGGTCAGCCTTTCCAAGCCACAGAAGCTCGGGTAACTTGGGCTTTAAATACCTAGGTTGTCCGTGGCCATAACCACACCTCCGTTGAACTTGACAGCCACAACTGATGTTCCAGTCACGGCAGGAGACTGTGTGTGGGCTTTGGGGCCGGTAGATTGGAGGTAGGAATGGTCGTAAGGTCCGTAGATGTCATCTCTGGGCTATTTCATCATCAGCACAACGGAGCATTCACAATGGACAACGAAGACGCACACGACCCCATGTTCCGGGGAAATGATCCATGATGGGATGTTCAGGTGCGATTATAAATGATCAACAAAGAAATTGGAGCTGGAGGACTGGTAGAAGAAGAAGAGCAAGGGTGTGCAGTTGCGGGCGATTGATTCCGCGTCGTGATGGACGAGCTTCGGAGCTCCAAGTCTAGGCAGGAGGGAAGCTGACGGAGGCGGTGGGGCCCGCTCTCCAACCACCACGCTGTAATCCTGCGTCATTTATTACCGCCAAGTATCCACAAATTTCCTGTATTATTGGTATTTTTACAATGATATGACACGCTTAATTTACATGCCCTTGCGACAATTTCAGAACCACTCATCCACGCCGAGACGCAGAGGATACAAAATCGATGGATTGTCTGTTTTTGTTAGACTGCTCAACCTTTTGCCGGACGGCCTGCTGCATTTTCCAAAGTTCTTCCTTGTAAGCCCAATCCGGCAATGAGTCAGGGTTCCATATGTCATGCGGAAGGACGGTGGCGTATTGGTTGTGATCATTGATATCATTATGATCTCGTAGCTTGGTAAAAAGCATCGGATTCTTGAGTGAGGAAGATGCAGACAACTTTTCGTTGAAATGTACGCCTTGCTTCTTCAGTAATAGGAAGTGGGACACTTTGGTCGTGGCGGTTGCGTCCGGAGACCCGGGAGGTGATGGAGGAATTTCGAGATTGGGAATTGGAGGTAACGTCAAGTCTTGTATCAAAGCTTCAGATGTGGTGTAAAGAGAAGAGTCGTTCGTTTTTGGTTGAGCGTCAGTGGATGCTAACGCTTCTTGAGGCTGGCTTGGCCCAAGCATGGGCCCATTCACGGGGCCTGGAGCAACATCTGGCACTGTCTTAGCTTGAGGTTCAGTATTACTATCTAAATAATTGTTAACCTAATGCAGTTGTGTTGGGTAGTATTGTGTATACGCACCTCGCGAGATCGCATCATGCTTGGCACTGGAATGATCCTTGTGTTCAGAGGCAGTCTTGGTAGGCAGTCAGTAACTATTCAAAACAATGTGGCTATCAACACACACCTTGTGAGTTATCTTCGGCTCTGGTGTATTGACCTCTTCCTCGTCACTGCTCTCATACGCACCGAGTCCCAGCATGGCGGGCGGCAGATCGTGGTGGTTTTGTGTAGCAGACAGCCGATTGTCAGCCTGTATTGGCCGCCTCAAATTATAAGACACTCTGTAGCTCTATGTCTTTCGTGAGTCGGAAGTACTGTGCTGGGGAAGTGGTATGCAAGAAGTACTATCAAAAAGAGAGCTCGCAAGATCCACCGGCGGGCTGCAGGCGACCAATGACGTTCGGCGGATGCTTGACGGACGGACGCCTTGAAGGCTTGGGGTGATTATATGTTTAAACCAACTTAATATTATATAGATTCAGTTGTAATCTATCCTTTAAAAATTCCCGGTACTTTTTCTCAATTCACGGTTGACGCAAAAATTCCAGCTTAGAGCAGATGTACGGCACATGCCATAGTATGATATTCCCATGGACTGTGAGGCCTACTTTTTAATCAGAACGTCTATTGACTTGTTTCTGCATGTGTAGATTATATTATTATTCTAGAATTATAACGACTTAAAGATACAGACTACCAAGTATGTCTTTGTTTGCTTTGGCGACCTGGTGCGCGGGACGTGATTGGCTGCAGAGCTCCTGGGAAGCCTTACATAATAATTTCGAAGGCAGCGACAGCTCCGCGTCACTCGCCGAGCACCAGCAGTTCCCAGCTTGAATCACCTCCGCCTTGTCAACATCAACTATTTGTTCGGTTATCACCTTGCAGTGCTGATATCTATATTCCTCACGCAAAAACCATTCTCTTCACAGCTGTGCAATGGCCTCGATTATGCCCACCTTCGCTCCTATGGAGGCTGCCAGTCACGGTAACAGAGAACATGCCTTTAACCCGTACGCCGCCCCGTTCTTTCTTTGGTGATCTGCTCATATCGCTGACTATATATTGTTTCCTGGATATACAGCTACACAGACAACGGTGGTTCGACCTTGGGTATTGCCGGTTCAGATTTCGCCATCCTCGCAGGCGACACACGTTCCGTCGCCGGTTACAACATCAACTCCAGATACTCCCCCAAAGTGTTCAAGATCGGTGGCGATGCCGAGACCGGCGAAGGAGCGCATATTGTGCTCTCAGTAGTCGGATTTTCTGCCGATGGCCAAGCCTTGAAAGAGCGACTGGACAGCGTTGTCAAGGTCTACCGATACCAGCACGGCAAGCCAATGTCAGTTAAGGCCTGCGCGCAGCGCCTATCTACGATTCTCTACTCGAAGCGATTTTTCCCATACTACGCATACGCCATTCTCGCCGGCTTGGATGAAGATGGACGGGGGGCTCTGTACAGCTACGATCCCGTGGGCTCTTATGAGCGGGAGCAATGCCGCGCTGCGGGAGCCGCGTCCAGCTTGATCATGCCTTTCCTCGACAATCAAGTCAACTTTAAGAACCAGTACATTCCCGGCAGTGGAGAGGGACATGCTTTGGAGAGACGCGCACCGGCGCCTTTGCCGCAAGATCACGTCGAACAACTAGTGCGGGATGCGTTTACCAGTGCAGTGGAGCGACACATCGAAGTGGGTGATGGCTTGCAAATGATGATTATTACCAAGGATGGCGTCCAGGAGACGTACACACCGTTGAAGAAAGACTAGATTTCTAAACTTTTCATGTTTTACTACTAAGCATATTCTGTACCTAAGAAAATGAAACCCTCGGAACTAAAGAGCCGTTGCGAATAATCGTGACAATCATAACAGCAAACCCGTGTATCTTAAAAAAACAAAAACCATTTACAACCGAACGCCGATGCTATGCTCGTGGAGAGGGGGGGGTATATCAGAAGCGCTCCTTCATCCGAGATGCAATAGTACGCAAGTTTCCATATACCTTGCCCTGTTTCAAATAATTAGTCGGGTAATAGTAAACGATGGGACAAAAATAAGTACATACCGGAGGACTGCCCAGAATTAAGCTGACAATCGCTTCTTGTGCCATCTTAGCGTTTTTGAAAGTACCCAGGATGTGAACTTTCTGTCCAGCCAACACCACTCGAGTTCTAGTTGCGTTCTCAATAGCGAACTTTGTCTTGCCATTTTGGCCAGCTATGGGAGATAATGTCAGCCATGTGCTATCTCTTGCTGCCGTTGAATCCTACCCACCTATACGGCCAATTGCTCGGCTGAGGTGATCACCGGTCAATGTCTTGACGTCTTTGATTTCGAATGAGTTGATGTATAAATCGTCCAGACGCAACAGAGCAATGGCATCGTCGACGTCGAAGCACAGAGTGAAAGCTTTAACAAAATCGGCCCCTCTTTGTAGTGCCGAGGGGTCGGTAGTTAATCTTGAAAACTGTCAACAATGGCCTCTTTCACCGGCAACAAAACTACAGCGTCGTACCTGCTATTTCTCAACTCGACTGCGCGGTTCTTCACGTTCATCCGTACTTGAAGCTTCAGGTGTTCAACAAGCGGGGGGTAAATCTTCGGCCAGAAGGTTTTCAATGGGCTCATTCTGTTCGGTGGGATAGGTACTTTTCTCGACTCAATACGGTAGGCACCAGGTGTGTCGTTGGCGGGGGTGAACACTGGGCGGCCTTCTTCGTCGATATGCATGGCATCCTCTGATTTATCTTCTTGCACAGACTCCAATGCATTTTCGGAGCCGTTGGCGGTAGGATCGATCAAAATTTCGTCGACATCTTATAGATAAATGTCAGCATATGCCGAAGAATGAATATTCGCAAAGTACTGACTATTGTCCGCGGGCATAGCGAGAGGCGCATTCGCCTCTACACCCGTCTGAGGTTCCTTCAGGGCAGTTGGAGCAGGCATGGCGGTCACTTTTCTTGGTAATTTCGAGACAACTGGATTATTCCTCCACTGGCTACGCAGCAAAAAAATTTTTTTTTTCCCCAGCAAGAATAATGGTTGAATGCTCGAGATAATTATTTGTTGTAGATTGTCGATCAGATTGTGGGGTTCCGAAAAAAATCAAAATGCAAACAGCGCAAACAACGTGGATTGCTTGATTCGGCAGCGGACCCGCTTCCTTCCTGGCGCGGATGATTTCATCGCTAGCAAGTTGCTGCACCATTTTTTTGCGGCAAAGCAGCGCCTTCTCTAGCCACGGCCACGTTTTGCTGCCATTCCCTGGACCAGCTGGCTTTCGTCCCGGCTTCTTCGCTTTGCCTTCTCGAATGCTACCCCTTTTCATGATGTAAGGAGGAGGATGTCGCTCAATATTGGACAAAGGCTGGGCGTCTTGAGTAGACAATCAACAGGTCCAATCTTTGCCCGGGACTTGCGGACACAGTCATATATATCGCCCTTGAGTTTGCTGAAACCGACCCCTGCTGCTCAAAATTTCCCGCGGCGACAGTACTATGGCAGGTCTCGGCCTCGAGAGCAGCGACGGATCAACTCGAAAATCGCCTCGGGCAGTTTACTGGTCCTGACGGCCAACTCAGTCGCTGAAACCGGGACGACGACGTGCGCAGTATCAAACAGCAAAAACGGTTGTGCAAGGAGTTTGCATTATTCCACCAAGAAAAGGACATTGGAAACGCTAGCCCGACAGCTTTGGAGGCGGACTATACATACGCAACATGACGACAGTTCAGGCGAATCACCTGAGAGGAATGAATCGAAGAGCGAGGACGTACCGAAAGAACAACTCAAACCAGAAAACAAAGAATCAACATCAGTAAACAAAAATCTTCGCGAGCGTTTACCTAATTTACACCACTTTCACCGGCCTACAAAGGAGGAGCTGTTAGCAGCAGCAACTGGGTTTTGGTCCAGGCTGCGGGTTAGATTCAAATGGTTCTCTATTAGGAGTGTACGCCCGTTCAACCTGGATGAGATAGGCACCCTATTCTCATGGGTGCTTTTGGGGCATATGCTCTGGATCATCCTCGGAACAACAACCTTCTTCTCTCTGCTGATATTTGCCATCAACACGGTTTTTGCTCAAGGTATGGAAACTGCACTGCCATGTTAGTTCGACATGACTAACTTGGACTTAGAAACCCTGGCTCGCTGGGTCGGAAACTATCTCACAAAATCTTCAGGGGTCAAGGTCGTCTTTGAGTCTGCCATTGTTCCTAAATGGAGCCACGGAGTAATCACCTTCAAGAACGTATTTGTCTCTCGCAGGCCTGGGCATGGTGAAGGCCACGTGAGCAAAGGATCTTCAAGGACGGCTGCTGCTGCTGCCGCTGCCGCCGCAGCTCTAAGTGACACCAAAGACTCGGAGGCGGACGATCAAGAGGAAGACACAAATTACACCCAGTTCGATGTTTCAATCGACACGGTCAATGTGACCCTTTCCTTCACGAAGTGGTTCAATGGCAAAGGGCCCCTTCGTGATGTAGAAGTGAAAGGCATTAGGGGGGTGGTTGATCGCACACATGTCCACTGGGAAAACACGGATCCTGATCCAAAGTCTTATCGACATGAACACAACCCTGGGGACTTTGAGATAGACTCATTCAAAATGGAGGATCTTCTTGTGACGATCTATCAACCCAACAACTTCCGACCCTTCTCAGTTAGTATATTTTCCTGCGATCTCCCTCAGCTCCGGAAACAGTGGCTGTTTTACGATTTCTTGTCTGCGAACATGATATCAGGTTCTTACGACAACTCACTATTCACAATCCATCCACGTCAGACGCATAGTTTCACTGGCACTCAGCTGAATGCGCACGGAGAGGAGGGCATAGGAAACAGTCCTTGGAAGAAACAGAGCCGGATTCGGATTGACGGTCTGAATATTGACCATTTGAATCGCGGGGTTGAAGGCCCATTTTCCTGGATACATGAGGGAGGAGTGGACATTGTCGCTGATATCATGCTACCTACGGACAACAACGACGGCCTAGCAAAAGTGGTCTCGGACTTTTACGACCGTGTCGAGGCCACGGTAACCTCGCACCGTTACCCCCCAGACGTGGACCAGACTCACCCGCCTCATTGGGGGCTTTCTTTAACCACTGATGAGAACGACAAGAGATTTCTTGTCACCGATCTACGCATTCATCTAACAAACGTACGCGCGGTTGTTCCCTTGTTCAACCGGGATCTTTCATATATAAACAATGCCCTCATTCGCCCGATAGTTGCATACATTAATTCTCGACGCACTTTCATTCCGGTGCATTGTCGGCTTATCAAAAGACTTGACGACTTTGATGGAAGCTGGACCGTGTTTGACAGCGGCTTAATGGACGACCTTTCTGCAGCGGTAAGCAAAGCATCCCGTTGCTAATGGTATGAAGCCTCCAGACTGACTAGATACAGACGTATGACGCATTCGCTCGGGATGTGATGGATGACCAAGCACGCAAACGACGGTTCAAGAAAGTCGGCTTCTGGTCATTACAACTTGCCGCCCAGGCAATTTTCTTGGGTATGGCTGGAAACATTGTGTAATATATTGGTCTAGGAGTTCAGGCGTCTTTTCTGTTATTCTTCACGCTAGAGCTCGGGGCTGGAAAGGGTAAAAAAAGCACAACCCGGGTGGTTATAACCTTGTATAAATAGAATTTGCGGCGACACTCCATCCTATTTTCACCGAGTCTTGGGCAACGAATGGGTATTGCCTGGCAAGCAAACGTTTTGACGCAGCAACGACCATTTGCAGCTATCTAACAGTGTACTTATTACTTTATAATGATTGGCATTTCCGCCGTACGGAGTTGGTTGGATAGAACATCTCCTTTAAACAAAATTACACCGCATCAATTTTTAGTCCACTATACGTTTCTATAAGAAAATCATAAGAGGTCTCTCGTTCTCAACGCTCGGTGTGTATGCATCTATAAACAAAATAGGTGTCTATAAATTATAAAGCAGCAAGCATTGAATGGAGAATGATTCCAAAGTCAATAAGCTTTCAGGACCATTTTCCGAGAAGTCTTTCTGAGGCTTTAGATATTGGATTGGACGTTCTGTTCTTTTCGTCAGTCAAACTGGAAAATGCACTTGCCGCGTATCAAGAGTGTAACAGCTAGCTATAGAAGAACTATATGTCCCTCTCGATAACAACATAGTTGAGACTGCTATGCGCAAAACCCATTCATTAATTAACGCTATAGTCTACCGGCACTATATATTATCCACGGTTAATTATTATTTCCTCAACAAACTCTTCCTTTTGTGTGTCACGTTGTGCGACTGTTGCCCGCGCGCGTCGATCATCGATGGTGCATCGCAAGCTCCGCCGCCACCAGCAGAAATCGCTGACCCCCTTATTCCTGTCTCTTCCCCCTCCCCTCTTGACTCCGACTAATAATTAACCCCCACAACTGCAATCCTGACAACAACGGGGATCGCCAGCTCACAAGCAAACTTCCGATGTTGGGCATTTACATGCATCGGCCTAGGAACTAGTTAATCGCTGTTCCACGTTGCGATATTCCTGCTGGTCCTGCCGTTCTCCCGGCATCCCAGTTCCCCCTCCCCCCTTTAGCGACCTAGTCCTCTACACCCAACTCAACTCGTCGTTAGTCTATCTGCTATCAAAAACGCGCAGGCCACAAGAGCTTACCTTGCTCTTGGGCTTTTGATCCTCCCTGGAATTATCCGTCAAATCCTTCGGTTCAAGAACCAGCTCCGGTCAATCATACAGTAGTAGATGCGAAGCTGAGCATGGTGTCAGGATGAGCGAAGCCAACATCAACGGAGGGCGCAACAGGATGGCGGAATCAAGCGATGCGGCTGCATCGAATACCTCGCCGTCAGATTCGCCAACACAGTCTCCCCCCAGCCTCCTCCACAACAAGGCTGGAGTGCGCGGCAACCTACCGCGGACCTCGTCAATCGATTCGGCCATTTCTTCCATCTCTTCGATCTCGAATTCTCAAAAGTCTGCCCTCGATTCAAACGTCGATATCAGCAACCTGATCGCAACAGCTGGATCTGCGGAAGCGGTGATTGTACATCTTCTCAAGGAGCGACATCATGCTGTCTCGCGGAATGAACAATTATGGAGACTTCTTGAGAAGCAAAGGGCACTCGTACTTGGTTTGAACAAGGATCTTGAGCGCGCTGTCAAGGACAGGGAAAAGTATCGGAAACGGCTAAAGGAGCTTCAGAGTCAGCCAGTCCCGTTGGCAGTCAACACCGCTGCCGAGTCTCAACCTCGCAAAGACAGCTCGCCCATTGAGCAGAATCCAAAGTCAACGTCTTCAGGGTCGCCGTTGTTAGACAAGAACCTCACCCCGTCTCCTTACTCTGCGTACCGCCCCCAGGAAGATCCAAAGTCCCTGTCTTCTCAGACCCAACTTGCCGAACGCTCAAGAAATAACGCCGTGCAACCGAATCCGACGGCTGCACCTTCTATCGAGTTGCCGAAATTGCCACCGCCGAATCGTAAACCTCCTCCAGCTCCGTTGAATCTCAACCAAATCCATCGTCGAAGTTCACCGATAGATCCGAACGCGCCGCCGTTAGATTCTGATTCGGACTACGAGGACAATGATCGCGGGCGGCGCAGGACGAGAGAAGAGGATGATGAAGAGCGTGAAGCAGCCGCTGTCCGCGAGCAAGAGGCTCGTAGTAGGTCTACAAAGCAGAAGACAGTTGCCGTTGAGCCGACGTCGTTCCCGACAACACCGAAAGGAATTCCTTCTAGTCCGAGGAAGCTTGCCCCTTCGGCTCCACACAATGGTAATGGGCAGTTTGCAGCAACAGACTCTCTGGCGGCCATCGTCAATTCGAATATCTTGGGCCATGACAGAGTGGGCATACTTGCTTCAACCCCAGGTCTACCCATGAGTCCCAGACCGGGAGACCGCCCTCTAGGATCTCCGCTTCCCAGACAGCCCAGGGACGGCTCCGGGGTTATCCTTTCACCCCCTATGTCGCCGAGAACCGTCGTGACAGGTCTTCCCCAATCACCCCGAGCAACCAAAATGCCAACACAGAAACCTCCCCACCAAATTGATGGGAACTCACGTTCATTGCCTTCCATCGATAGTACGGTTAGAAGTGACAGTCGAGGTTCGCCCTACAGCCTTAATCGAACCATATACCAAGGCCTCGTTTCCGATGACTACCCCGGGCTGCTTCTACCACCAAACGCACTACCATCGATTGAAGTCAAGGTTGCCTCTTCTCGGCTTCGGCCATCTAGAACCAGCTACATGGGAGGCAGACCCACGGATGAGGAACAGGTTTTTATTCTGAGCGTTTTCTCGCGCTCCAGTAGATCAGAACTGTGGCGCGTGGAAAAAGTCATTCAGGCTTTGCCTCAACTTGACTACCAAGTTCGACAGGGATGCGATTTTACAGGTAGGCTGCCGGATAGATCGATATTCAGTGGACACTCTCCGGCCAAGGTTGATACAAGAAGAGATGCATTGAATCTATATTTTGAAACCCTTCTAGACACGCCAATGACTGAATCGGTTGCGTTGGTGATCTGCCGCTTCCTGAGTTCAGACGCGATCGAACCACGCGATGATGAGACTAATCTCCTTAAAGCAAACGGCAAAGCAACGCCGGAGCTCGTCCGCGGTCCTAATGGGAAGCTTAGGAAGGAGGGTTATCTTACCAAACGTGGCAAGAATTTCGGCGGCTGGAAATCTCGTTACTTTGTATTGCACGGGCCAGAGTTCAAGTATTTTGAATCACCCAGTGGCGCTCATCTTGGCACTATCAAACTTCATAATGCTCAGATTGGAAAGCAATCACAAGGCGGTCAAAACCAATCACCTTCACGCGCCGAAGATGACTCTGACAACCATTACCGGCATGCATTCCTCATTCTAGAACCAAAGAAGAAGGATTCTTCGGCTCTCGTGCGCCATGTGTTGTGTGCTGAAAGTGATGAAGAAAGAGACTTGTGGGTTGATGCACTCCTCCAGTACGTGGATGACCTATCATCCGACGACGAGAAAACTCCCGGCACACCTGTAAAGCAATCGCAGAAAATGGTCAAAAACCCAGCGTCCACCAATCCCAAAACTCAAAATTTGCAAAATAACAGAAAAGGGAGTGTTAAAGGATCTGATAGCCCAGATCCTCGGCCACTCGAAGGTGTTCAAAGCTTTAGTTTTGACGACGCTGTCGCTGCCGAGCCTCCAGTGTTTGGAACTACATACGAAAAAGAAAGTGCGAAGACATCACCGGCATTGGGCGATAGTACCAATGCAGAGAACCCAGTGTCGGGAGCTCAGGGTCCCAAGATTATATCCGGTCCAACAAATGGTGCCGTTATTCAGGATGTTGGTGCATGGGGCAACAAACCAGCAACTTCGACAAAAGAGAAAAAGAGAAGCATTTGGGGGTTCCGAGCACGTTCATCGTCGGATCTAGCAGCAGCCGAGGCTGCTACCCAGAATAACGGTTCGTCGTCTGACAGAAGGGATCCAGTCCGGCCGGTCTTCGGGATGCATCTGGCAGAAGCAGTGCAGTCATGCCCACCAAGAAACGTCCCAGACGCCGATCTCCCAGCTGTGGCTTATCGCTGCATTGAGTATCTGCAAGCCAAGGGCGCAGCATCAGAAGAAGGTATATTTCGTTTAAGTGGTTCGAATGTCGTGATCAAGGCGCTCAAAGAGCGCTTCAATACTGAGGGAGATGTGGACTTTTTGTCCGACGACAACTACTACGATGTACATGCAGTTGCATCTCTTTTCAAGCAGTATCTACGTGAGCTTCCTACAACCGTCTTGACCCTCGAACTGCAATATGATTTCAGACGTGTGCCAGGTTAGTATCCCCTACACAATTTCCATTGCATAGCACTTACATTTTGTGTAGAACTAGAAGACAAAGAGCAGAAAATTGCGGCGCTTAATGTGCTAGTGCATATGCTTCCCAAACCAAACCTGGCACTCCTAAGCGCTTTATCTCGGTTTCTCATTCAAATTGTCGACAATGCTGATGTCAACAAGATGACGCTGCGGAATGTTGGCATAGTTTTTGCACCAACATTGAACATGCCTGCGCCTGTCTTCTCTTTGTTTCTTACAGAGTATGACAGCATCTTTGGGGATCTGGCAGATCACATCAAGACAGCTGGACTGCATGTGAATCCACCAATACTCCCCGAGGATGTACGTTCGCCTCGTCATCAAGTCTTCCCAACAGTCGCCTACAACCAAGGCCCGGCACCAACACCAGCCTATAACCAGACTTCATTTTTTGTGACTGACGACGCCGATGTGGTGTCGCAGGATTCTATAAGGGCAAATTACGACACTGGGTTTGTTCCTATGCAATCTTACGACAAACCTCGTCCACGTCAGCAGCAGGACAATTCGCAACGCACCGCTCGGATGCTGGACCCTAACGACAATTCGAGGGCTGCCAAAGCCCAGCGGAGAGAGAGTTCCATGCTGTTTATGGACATGAACCAGCAGCGTAAAAGCTCTCTATCTCAGTATGGTGATGAATAATGTGAGTAACTTGATTCAATATGGTTAGGAGCAGGCATTTGCTAACCCTGAACTACTAGTCACTTACGAAACAGACTTTGAGTGATAGCCTATTTCTATGCGCCGTTTGGATAGTGACATAGATTAATTATAATGTTTGACAAATGGGGAGGAAATGAAAGGTCACTTTGTCCAAAGTGACAAAGTATGAGGGACATGACTGACGTTTATTTTTGGCTTATTTGCAAGCTATTATCCCGTGACCGTCGTTGAGCAGGCTCATGTGTTTTGAAACTTTTTTTCTTCTCTTCCTTTGGATATACCGTTTACTATACCCTTGTTCAAGGCTCCGAGAGGGCCAATTATTTTTTCCATCTGTTTGGTATTTAGTATCATCAATCTTATATACTCCCTTTTATCCCCTAGTTATAGTCTGTTTATGTAGACCTTTAAACTCATGTCTACAATCTATGAGTATACCATTATGGAGACATGGAATGTCCATTGCTCATAAGAATCGTTCAAGATAGTGCTACAATATGACATATATAAAACTCGGGGGAAAAAAAGAAAGAAAGAAACGAACTGCCAGAAGATATCATTCGACATTAGAACCCCCGTGTTCGCTCTCCCTGGTAAAACCCCATGAGCTCGCCCGTCTCCGAAGCCCAGTCTCGAATATTATCAACCAGAGCCTTGGCCAACCCGATATTCTTACTCTTGCCCTTGACCGACGCAGACGAAGCAAGAGGGTCCTGCCGCAAATCGCCCGTCGCGTACTCCGAGCCCATAGTCGGAAGCACATTATCGCCGGCACTCAAGCTCACAAACAGCGCAAACGGGACCAGCCAGACACACAGGCCAAAGTATGAAGCGACCTCGGTGAAAGTAGGCATGTTGTCGTAATCGGGCTGATAAGGGCGACGCCATGCGCTGGCTCCGCGCGCGGGAGTAGGTCGCGAGAAGTAGCGGAACCAGACCCAGTGGTTGATGCACACAAGAATGCAGGATATGATGAAAAGGGGGTCGGATAGCTTGACGATGGGGAAGCGTCGAAGGTTGCTCGCGTAGACGAGGTGGGATACTGCGCTGAGGAGGGACAGCGTGAATGGGAAGCCGTCGAACAGCCACAGGAAAAGTTGCACGACGATGATGCCATATATAAGTCTCGTTAATACTCGGCGGGCGATAACAGTGTGTTCTTCAACTATCTCGGATAAATAGTAGAGACCCGATGCTATACAAAATCGCATGTCATTAGTTTTCTGTCCAGATTCAAATATGGAGGCTGTAGGGCGTACCGATAGCTAGTGTTAGGAAGGCAAACCCCAGAATCACGCCCAAATAACCAATCAATGGGAGAATCCACATCTTGATTCAAAGTCTTGGGAGCTCTGACGTCCCCTGGAGATTGGCAGGAATATCAAAATGATCTGATTCGAAAGATGTCATACAACTCCGTGGTGGCGGCCAAAGCTTCTGGAGTTGTCTTGACTTCGGTCGGTGCCGGTTTTCTCCTGGACCTAGTAACAAGAATAAACTGAAAAACAGTGCATATAGCACTAGAGAGGAAAGATGTCAAGAGATCGTGTAAAATAGATCGTCCTGTCGAGGTTCATGGCTGACGTATGGACAAAGGCAGAACACCGTGGCCAATCATGTCATTGATGCCTCAGGCACAAGCGCGCCTGCCCGCAATGCACATCATTGGGCTAAGCCGAAACCGGTTAAGGGATTAATACGCCGTAACTTACAAGACTCGTACACAAAATTATTTTATCGATAGTAATTAATTGTCCACACACTCACTCACCAACACTTTCACACAGTCTGCATACTCCTGGACTGCTGGACGACTCGGCAAAATATCAAATTTGACGGGCAGCAAATATATGACATATCACCCTCTTTAGACCACCATGTCGCGCCCAGAAGACATCTTGTGGGCCCCTCCTTATCACTCCATGTTGAATTTAGTGGGATAGTGATGCTAACAAGACCACTCGAATCGCAGGCCTCCTGATCTGTTCTATAACGACAATGAATCTCGAAAATACACAACATCTTCTCGAATCCGTAATATCCAGGCCGACATGACCCACCGGGCCTTGGAGCTTCTCGACTTGAACGCACCTTCGCTCATTCTTGATCTGGGCTGCGGATCCGGTCTCTCAGGCGAGATTCTTTCCAGCGTTCCTCCCGAAGAAGGCGGGCCGCATACATGGATCGGCATGGACATATCGCCTAGCATGCTGGACATTGCCCTACAGCGGGAAGTTGAAGGAGACCTGTTCCTCGCTGATATCGGCCAGGGCGTACCATTCCGAGCCGGTACCTTTGACGCGGCAATCAGTATCAGTGCAATTCAGTGGCTTTGCAATGCGGAAACAAGTGACGTGAGCCCGGAGGGCAGATTGCGGCGGTTTTTTGAGGGCCTCTACGCAAGTCTCCGTAAAGGAGGTCGCGCAGTTTGTCAGTTTTACCCAAAGAACGATGCCCAGCGCAGCATGATTAGCGGGGCAGCTGTCAGGGCTGGATTCGGCGCCGGTATACTAGAAGACGACCCAGGCACCAAGAATGGCAAAACATATCTTGTGCTAACTGTTGGTGGCGGGGGCTTGAATGGAGATATCACCGGAGTCGTTGGCGGCATGGATGGCGTTGATATTGTCGACTCCCGAAGGCGAGAAAACGCCGCTGCTCATTCTTCCTCCCAGGCTAAGAAAGGAAGCAAGGCGTGGATTATGAGGAAGAAGGAGCAGATGGAGAGGAAAGGCAAAATCGTCAAGCCAAACTCCAAATATACTGGAAGGAAACGGCGCGTGGCATTTTGAGAAGATAACTGTCACTTCTCACAGAGGATTGAAAACCAAGACCCCCTTCCCTCCGAAAATCCAATGGGAACCCCAGAGCGATCAAATGGCGCTACGCCTCGGCCGCAGTCGTACAGCTTTATATGGCTGGATTGCCAAACGAACGAAACCTTACGGCTGGGCCTGCGCAAGGTCAGAACAGAGCCTTGCAAACATCCCAGTTTTTTTAGAGCCTGGGAAGTGATTGCCACTATGCTACGGACTTCAACTGACAGCGAGCACGACATGGTAGTATCAAACCAGAGATAGATGCGATGCAAGTCCAAATTTCTATTAATGTCATGAATGAAAATGAAATGTAAATTCTCCAACAAATCGACCAAATCTAAATGGATGTTTAAACTATACAAGTGTACAAAGAGCTGGACGACCAGCAGAGGTACCAAGGGAAATTTTGGGGGTGGTCACACAAGAGGTTGTTTAGAATTACTCCATCTTATCCAACACAGCGCGCGTGAATTCATGAGTCGTAGCCTGGCCGCCCATGTCACGAGTCCTTGTTTTACTATATAATAAGTTAGAACCAAAAAAAAAACTGCACGTTTCTCTCTTGATAGGTTTGCTTACCCTTCACCAATCACATCATAGACAGCCTTGGAGATGCGGTTAGCGTGCTCGTCAAGGCCAAGATGACGGAGGAGCATCGAGCCCGACAGAATCAAAGCGGTTGGGTTGGCCTGATCTTTGCCCTTTATGTCAAGACCGACGTGACGGCATCCAGGCTCGAAGACGGCGACATCACGGCCCATGTTGCAACCGGGGACAATACCAGGACCGCCAACGAGAGCAGCACCAATGTTGGAGAGAATACCGCCGTACAAGTTGGGCATGACCATGACATCAAACTGCTGGGGGCGAGAAACAGCCTGCATGGAGGCGTTGTCGACAATCATATCGTTCGTCTCCAATGTCGGGTAGTTTTCGGCGACCTTCTTGAATGTGTTGCGGAACAGACCGTCGGCAAGCTTCATGATGTTTGCCTTGTGAATGCAGGTAACCTTCTTGCGGTTGTTGGCCAGAGCAAAGCCAAAGGCGAACTTGGCAATGCGTTCCGACTTGGCGCGAGTGATGATCTTCAACGATTCGACGACGCCCTGGACGGACTGGTGCTCAAGACCAGAGTATTCGCCCTCAGTGTTCTCACGGATGATGCAAAGGTCAACATTCTCATGGCGGGTCTGGTAGCCGGGGATGTTCTTGATGAGTACGACCGACGCGTAGATGTCGAGTTCCTGACGCAACGCGACGTTGAAAGACTGGTGTCCCGAGCGCTCAACGGGGGTGTGCAGGATACCCTTGAGGCCGAGCTTGTTGCGTCGCAGGGATGCGATTGACTCTCTGAAAAGCTCCTCGGAGTGCTTGCTTCCAGTGTCGACACCAGTCACGTCGACCTGCTCCCATTCGATAGGTACGTTCTCCGCCTTGAAAATAGTCTTGACTGACTCGGCAACCTCGGCTCCGATACCGTCACCTAGTTGACAAAATTGAGGGTTAGTTTTGCTGCAATTGACTTGTGTTTGCGTCTGGTTGACCATATCCCCGCCATACCTGGGATCAGAGTAACGGTATACTTTCCGCCGTACTTGGTGGGCTTGAAGATGTCGGATTGGACGGTGGCCATGGCTAGATTTCACAATGGAGTCAGCATGCGCCAGACGCTATATGGAATGAATTGGCAAGAAAAAAACATACAGCGTGCTGCCACGTAGGAGCGAGGGCCAGTGGACGACGCAGCGCGCCAAAGCGCCTAGACGCGGGATTTAGCAGTTGGACGACGAAATTGAGCGCAGGAGGGAGGGAGGCGTACCTGAGCGGGCTGCGCGGACCTGAGAGACATCATCTTTACGATTGCTTCGCGAGGCGGGGTATCGAAGAGAAGAAACAGATGGTGAATTTTTTCGAGAGAGAGAAAGAGGCAAAAAGACAAAAAGGGCGATGTAGCAACGGCAAGCGGGATCCGCCCCGATGCACCTTTGCTGCGACAACGCTGCAAGTGCTAATGCCACCCTCCGGCACCCAATCGCCGGCGGGAAGCCGACTCCGAATTCTCCGCATCTCGGAGCTCGAGTCCCTAACCGACGACTATCGGATCTTGCACGTTATTATTCCTTCCTATACTACACTAACATTATTACTGAATGCTACCATCTCTTGCATCTTCCAACTAACTTCCAACTGTCGTCACTTGCTCTATGGCTATTTCCACCGCTTGGCAGCGAGGATGCTGCAAAGCTACAAAACACGCCCTTGGGAAAAAAAAATAAATAAAACACGGAATGCTCGCCACACGCTATGACAGCCCAGCCATCATGGTGTCTTCCGAAGCTCGATATGGATAATCCACCTTGCCGCTTCCCCCGAACTCCCACCACTGCCGCGAATTGAACACGGGATCGTTGTACGGCGAGTAGGCAGGCTTGCTGGGCTGGAGATCCTGCGGCTGCTCTTGCGATTTCCAGCTTTGCTCGCTCCTTTGCTCTTCCTCGTAACCAAGGACCATGTACGGCTCAACCAGGTCAATTTCATGCGAGTGATCAGGAGCGCCAACTGGGACTGTTGCTGCGGGGATATTCATGCCGGTATGTCTGCTTGTCAGTTCACTTTCTGGCAAGCAGTCCATTTGGCTATCCGGGAGTGAATCAAAAGAAGAACATTCTTGGTGGGAGCTGTTTCCATTTGCTTGCATTTCAGATTCCCTATAAGGCAACGGATCTTAGCCAAGCAAGGTCTAATTATCTAAAACTAGAATTCACAACCTACCGGCCGGCTTCGCTGGTTGTGTGCTCCTGGGGCGAGGGTCTGTATGGCGGTATGTAGATGCTGTGTGCAGCAGAAGAGGCAAACGGTATATGCTTGACCGGCGCCTTCACTACTGCCTGTCTCTGCAAATCACTGTGACTGATGGTGTAGGCAGTAAACTGATTTATGAGGTCTTCCTGCGCTCTAAGCAGCGCATTCGATGTCGATAGACAACACTGGGGGCCTGTCAGTTTGAGCGTAGTTTTCAAGTAAAGAAATCTCTGACATGACGACACTGGACATCTCCTTCAAGCTGTGCGCTGAATGAGACTAGACTGTCAGTATAACCGCAGAATGGGCATTTGTATGTCATTATGAAAGTGTTATTGGAAATGCAGCAATCCTGACGGAAAGATGGTTTTTATTCGCAGAGGCTGGTACAATCGGGCAATAGTATCACGACGTTAGATTTCTCCAGACAAGCAAGCCAACGATGTTCAGACTATATACTAAATAATATCTTGGATGGAGTACCATATATGCAAATAGCTGCCTGATTGGGCATCCAAAAACGCAACGGCCAAGGGTGATTCACAAACACCGTGCAGGAACTGCAGTAGTGTGCAAGGTGCAGATGCAAGCTCAACCCAAAGGCAAGCATGATATCGACTGGCGTAAGTAGGCCAATTTAGTCAATTTAGTGAGAGGCTGATACGTATCAGGCTGAGGCCGCACGCACTGGCCAGGGCTGTTGGAGCCTGGGCGAGCCGCCGAGTCCCCGGCGCATCACGTGATTCAGCAGCTGGCGCGGGTCTTGGCAGCGGGCCCAGGCAGAGACGGGTGACGCGATGCAAGCTCCAAGCTCCAGCAAGCATCACCGGCAAGCGCAAGCCCTCCCCATCCCCATATCGCCTTACAGGAAAGTTCCTCGGTCTTGTGCCTCGTCGTGTCTTTTCGAACCGTTATTGTCTGAACTGATAGTCGTCGCTGTTACGTTTGCTACTGTTCTGCACAGCAAAGCCTTCCTGGAACGATGGTGAGTTTACATGAACCTGTGTGCTTGGCTATGAGAGGGCGATATTCTAACTCGTGCTGCAGACTTCAATTGGTACCGGATACGATCTATCCAACTCAGTCTTCTCCCCCGATGGCCGAAACTTCCAGGTATTGCATGATTGGGTCTAGTCTGAGCTTGCATTTCAAAGGCACTAATAACCCCCAGGTCGAATATGCAGTGAAAGCCGTCGAGAATGGGGGGACCGCAATCGGTATCAGGTGCAAGGATGGCGTTGTCCTTGCTGTCGAAAAACTGATCTCAAGCAAGCTTCTGAAGCCTGGTGCAAACAAGAGAATAGCAACTGTTGATCGAAATATTGGCATTGTGAGATCCCACTTGAAATCCCGCTTTCAAGCAAACATATTTTATTCATGCTAACGTCTGGATTGTATCGCAAAGGTATCGGCCGGTCTGGTTCCTGATAGCCGGCATTTCGTTTCAAGAGCCCGAGACGAAGCCGCATCCTGGAGAAATACTTACAAATCCCCGATCCCGACATCCGCTCTGGCCAACCGGTTAGGCGGCTACGTACAAGCCTACACCTTATATTCAAGTGTGCGCCCATTTGGCGTGACGTCCATAGTTGGAGGCTGGGACCCTGAGTCTGAGATGGGTGTCGATGGCCAAGTCGGGACAGGGCCCAGTATCGGTGCTGGCGGAAAAGCCGAAGGAGTCAAGGCTGGTGGCCCGGGACTCTACATGATTGAGCCGAGCGGCCTCTACTGGGTGCGTCCTCGTAGCAGTTTTTTGTTATTCTGTTTTTTCTTTTTACCTAGGTGTTTGCTAACCATTTTTTAAATGTAGGGCTACTACGGTGCAGCGACCGGTAAAGGCCGACAAGCCGCCAAGGCAGAACTAGAAAAGTTGGATCTCAGCTCTGGAAACCTCAGCCTTCTCGACGGCGTCAAGCAGGCAGCCCGAATCATTTACGTTGCCCACGAGGACAGCAAAGACAAGGATTTCGAACTCGAAATGACATGGATCAGCTCGCTCGACGGTCCAACCAAGGGAAGGCATGAAGAAGTCCCCAAGGATCTGCTGGACGAAGCCGAGAAAGCTGCCAAGGCTGAATTAGAGGGAGAGGATGAAGAAGAGAAGTCAGGCGAAGGGGAGCGCATGGAAGAGTGAATGGAAGGTTCGAAATTTGACTAGATATTCATTTTGTTTGTCAAATTAATTTTTTCAAGCATTATTCTGAATCCTTAGATGTCCTTTATGCCCATAAGAAAAAAAGAGTAAAATAATAATAATAATAAAGTAATCCAACCAGAATGGTTCTGTACCTAGGCAATCTTGCCTTCAGCCCATCCCTTACGCTTGACAGCCAACTCAACAGCAGCACTTCCCCAGTCCTCGCCATGGTTGTGCTTCTTCCCACTACCCAAGCCAGCACGCTCCAAACCCTGTTCCTCGGTGAGGAGGGTAAGCAGTCCGAAAACAACGGGGACACCCGTCTCGAGCTGCACGCGCATCAGGCCATGCGACGTCGCATCAGCAATGTACTCGAAATGCATCGTCTCGCCCTTTATCAGCACGCCAATGGCAATAATCGCATCAAATGGAGCTTGTGAAGCGGCCGAGGATTTTGCTGTTGTTGCAGTCGTGGTAGAAGCAGCCTGGGTCAGGTCGGTTGTGGATGAAGACAAAAGATCGGTAGCGCTGATGTCCCCTGTCGAGGAACTCGCTGCGGCTTGTACGTGTGACGCCGCATATAGCCTGTAGATTATTTCCCAGGGATGTATTTAGCTACATAATGTCCTGAACAGTCTCGGCAGACAGAGCGAGAGAGAGAAAAGACCGACCTTTGTACAGCGAACGGCAGTTCATAACTTCCAGGAACGCTCTGCACGACAATGTTTTGCTCAGCGACACCGGCTGCAGCAAGACTCTTGCGAGCTCCGGCCACGAGGGCGTCGATGATGACTGTGTTCCATCGCGCATGAACAATGGCGATTCGCAGCCCCGCACCTGGTGTTTTTTGTTGTTGTTTAGATGTGAACTTGTGGAAGGGGGATTGCCTGTTCTTACCGTCGTACGTTTCGCGTTCGCCGGGTCCCTTCAAAGATGCCATGGTTTCTAATTGAGTCTTTGTTGTGTTTGTTCAATGGTTGTATGATGTAGTAGTAGCAAGTGGTGAATTCAGGAAGCAAATGACGACGCCCGTATGGCCTGTTGGTGGGGGGCAGTGCTCCACATTACACGACCGCATGCATTACGACTATTTACTCTCAATACGTACGTGTTATTAAAGGCTTGAAACTCCACAGTTTAGTTATTATTGCAAAAGGAGCAAAGGCTCCATATCAACATTCAACGGCGTACTCCAGGCTGTGAGATAGAACAAAAAAAAAGAGAGACATGCAAATAATTAACACCAACTTCCTATCATACCATCATACTTTTTAATGTTACCCATCTTCATAAAATTACTCCACCGTCACCGACTTGGCCAAGTTACGAGGGAAGTCGACGTTCAGGCCCTCTGCAACAGCGAGCCAATAGGCAATCAATTGCAGGGGAATAACGTTCAACAATCCTTGCAAGCAGTCCACCGTCTTAGGGATCTCGATTCTCTCGGTCTGAGCAGGGGGGAATTCCTCGTCATCCGTGTTGCAGATCACGATAGGACGACCACCACGGGCAATGACTGTAAACCGTTAGGACTGTCGCTTATTACAATTGTTGTAGATTGTGAAATAAACGTACCTTGCTGGTAAGCATTGAGCGACTTGGCAAAGATGTTGTCACGGGTAAGAATCATGATAATGGGGAGATCCTCATCAACCAAAGCAAGAACACCGTGCTTCAATTCACCGGACATGACAGCCTCGCAGTGAAGATAAGAGATTTCCTTGATTTTCAAAGCACCTGCACAAGACATGTCAGAATTAGAACTAGATTGAAAGAATGCGGTTACGTAGTTACTAACCTTCCAAAGCGGTAGAGTACTGGCTACCACGGCCGAGGAGCAGCAGACTCTTTTGGTTCTTGAAGAATTTGGCGCACATCTCCTTGATAGGCTCGTTGAGCTTGAGAATCTCGCGGAATTGGTCCGAGACCTTGCCGAGACCCTCCATGATTTCCTCGCGTCTCTTCTGCTTCGAGGCACGGTCTTCACTCAGAGAAAGGGCGAACATGACCATGGCAACGAACTGGGAAGTGTAAGCCTTGGTTGAGGCTACACCAATTTCGGGACCAGCATTGATGTGGACACCGCAGTGAGTGAGCAGCGAGATCGAAGAACCGACAACGTTGACAATACCGACAGTCAGAGCACCACGCTCCAAGCAGTAGCGGAGAGCAACGAGGGAGTCGGCAGTTTCACCAGATTGCGAGACGAACACGCAGGTATCGTCACGGAAGACTGGCGCTTGGCGATCCAGGAAATCCGATGCAAGCTCGACAGCAATGGGAATCTCGGTAAGTTCTTCGAAAACACCACGCACGGCCATGCAAGAGTGATAACTTGTTCCACAAGCGATGAAGATGATGCGTCGGCAGCGACGAATCGTAGAAATGTACTGACGAAGCCCACCGAGTGTCACCACCTTGTTCTCAGCATCCAAACGACCACGCATGGTGTTGACGACAGACTCTGGCTGCTCGAAGATCTCCTTTTGCATGAAGTGGTCGAATTTGCCCTTCATGATCTCCTGCAATTCCAACTCAATCGTTTGAATGGCACGGACGTTGGAAGTGCCATCGTCCTTGGTAAGACGATGAATGTTGAGCTGTCCTTCATGGATGTGAGCGATATCATCGTCTTCCAGATAGAGAACCTTTTTGGTGTGTTCCACAATAGAAGAGGGGTCGGACGAGAGGAAGAACTCGGCTGGCTGAGGAATGCCATCATCCGAAAGGAAGGCGCGGGATTGCGAGCGGTGCAAGAGGGACTTGTCGGGAGGAGCAAGAAGGCCGGTAGCCGAGTTCTTGATGGCAACGTTCTGGGATGCCTGCTCGGCAGGGAGAGCGCCTTCTTCAGAGTACTCGACATCGACAAAGTCAACCTTCATCTTCTTGGAGGTGCGAACACCAATGACCAAAGGAGAACCCTTGCGGGCAGCAATGACTTCATGTGGGTAGTGCACGGATTTCATCAGCAGACCAAAGGCACCTTCGAGCTCCTTGATCACAGCCTTGGCCAGAACGGTAAAGTCAATATCTGGGTGTTGGTCGTAGAGGTACTTGGCCAGCTTGGCAATGCACTCGGTGTCGGTCTCGGTTTCGAAGCGGAAGCCCTTGGTCTCCAAAAGGGCCTTCAATTCCTTATAGTTGGTGATGATACCATTGTGGACGACGGCGAATTCCCACTTGGGGTCCGATCTGCACAGGATGAGCCTACGTTCCATTGCCTTGGTGGCGAGCGATCTTACCTGTGTGGGTGGCAGTTCAGGCGGGAGGGGGTGCCGTGAGTGGCCCATCGGGTGTGAGCAATACCAGCATGAGAATCGAAGGTCTTTTCGAGGTCGACGTTGGATTCGCCAATCAAGGCCTTCAGTTTGGCAACCTTTCCTACTTCCTTGAAAGCAAAAACTTCGTTCTTCTTGTCACCGTCGATGGCGAGCCCCGCAGAATCGTACCCACGGTACTCGAGCCGGGAGAGACCTTGGGACGAATTAGCCAGGGAAACAAACAACAAAAAGCAGGAATCAGAGCTGACGCAACTCACCATTGACCAGAGTGTTGATGATGTGCTTGCGGTCTTTTTCAACCAGGTAGTTGATGTAGCCAAAAATACCACTGTGGAGAAAACCTGCGCGTCAGCTATGCATGCACGGCATCGATGGGCAGATTGAGAAGCGCACCACATGTTTGCGAGGTGTAATCGAGAGTATTAGAGAGGTAGTAGCGAGCTTTGAAGCAGTCGACAGCCAGACACAGGAGCGGCCCAAAAAAGGAAAAAGAAAAAAAAAAATAGCAGCCAGATGTCGAGACCGAGACGAGGGGGTCTTGGCAGCGAGGGGTACCGACGCCGATAAAGTAGGGCAAAGCAGGAGCAGCAGAAGCTGAGATGCAGGAGACGAAGAGATTGGAGGGCAGGGTGAATTGATTAGACAACAGGATGAGAGACAGGAAAACGAGAGAGGGAGAGCGAGAGGAAAAGAGAGGTGAGGGGAACAGCTGTGTCGGTCAGAGCTACTATTTATTCATTGCGTCTTCTGAGGCAGACTCGGATCCACGGGGCAGGCGCCAAGCAAAAGGCGGTCGCTGCACCACCTGCAGTAGGGCGCAGGTTCCAGCCGTCGGCTATTTCTCAGCCCGGCAACAACGCTCCACCGCCTCTGAAACCATGTCTCAACCAGCTTGCACTGAGCCCGGCCATAGGTTTGCGTTTTTTTTAATTGTTATTTTTACCCCGACTGGTCGAACGCTGACCCCTGGCAGTGCTCCTGTCCCTGGCCTGCGGCTGACAGCCCTGTTGACGCTGGTGTGAGCCCGGCACGTCATGTCATCACTCTACAAGCTCTGCGCTTCTCGGCGTCCTGGATTTCTGCTCGGTCAATGGCAACAACAAGTTTCCTGCTAGTAACTCGGAATGTGACCAGGCCCAATCGCAGACACGCGACATGCAAATTGCCACTCCACAGGGCACGTTGTCTGTCCGTTTCGTCCCTCTTAATACGGAGTGATACGATTTACGACAACGCATGTGCGTCTAACACGTCTACCTTCCCCCCCTGGCGGCCACTGATACGTCTACACATTGACTTTTATCTGGCTTTTCTCTCGATGGGCTGAGAGCTCCCAGCAGGCATGCATGCGACTCCACTCTTTTAACGCTATCGAAATACCATTGCTTGGTATTCCAATAGCTTACAAAACGGTTTCTTCCAAACGTTGATATCAGCAAAGAAGAATGAATCTCTCCCAATTCCGACCGGCCAACCAAACAAGCTAATTAATTAATTATAGCTTATCGGTTGTGGCGGTGCCGTTTCTATTTCCGTAGCCGTTGTTTTAATTTTAGCATGACGCCGCTCAGGGGAGCTACAGACTCCGTACTACGTACGTACTATTAATTAGTACTATTATTAACACCAGCAAAGTTCTAACGGTGTACGTACCAATATGGAGTATTAATATTGCGAGCCAAATATTCTGGCACGCACTGCCACGGTTCAAGGTCCCCGCTGCTAACCTGAAAGAGAGATATCCTCCGGTGTTGTTGTTTTTATTTTATGATGATGATGGCAGGATGGCATTCTTCACCTAGCTAGCCGCAATTGAGTTGATCATTTGGAAAAATAACAATGACATGGTATAAAATTGCACCAGGGTCACATGTAATAATTATGCTACATACATGTGTTATTGGCCTGTGACAGCCATGGAATTAACCAGGTTTCAGGGAAATAAGCCCAGGGGCAAAAGAATTCATTGGCGTTAGTCATCGTCCTGTGGCTGATACGCGCTAGCCCACGGCAGTTTAGCCTGTCAACGGGCGACTTCCTCCACCTTCGGCTCGTTCATGTCTCTGCCCGGAACATCAACTCTTCGGTATTCCACAAACACAATGGCAGACTCATCCCACGAATTTGATTCAGAACTAGCCAAGGTGAGAAAAAAACATCGCCGTTCGTCAAATCCTGATTGCCACTGTTGCTAACATATATCAATACGTATATACAGGCTTTTAAAGACCTAGCCGAGTAAACTATATACGGGTCCCCGCATCTATATCCTTCAATTCTGACTCTATCATCATTAGTGGCGAAAGAACAGCGCTAGCTCTGGAAGACCACCTGACCAACATAGAGCTCAAGATAGACGAACTGCTGGCATCGGTAGAGAATGGCAGCAACCGCCAAACAACATCTCACGAGGCTAGCGAGGCCACAACCAAAGAGACCGACTCCGAAAACTACGCCTCTTCATCGAATAACGAATCGAAGTGAAAGAATCCGTCCGATCCCTTTTCCACAACGCCCTTTTCTGTGATCACTCCGTCGATGAGGGCTGCCGGCGTGACATCAAAAGCCGGATTCCACACGTCTATTCCTGGAGCAGCAACTTTGACAGTTTCCATCTGCAACGCCTCGGCCGTGGGCCGTTGTAACGGCCCCTTGATGACTGTCACTTCGGATGGCGCTCGCTCTTCTATCGTGATATCTGCCCCTGTCTTTGTCGCCCGGTCAATTGTTGTGCGCGGCGCTGCAACCAGGAATTTCACCCCATGATATTTTGCAAGCACGGCCAGACCATATGTTCCAATTTTGTTTGCAGTATCCCCATTGGCTGCCACTCGGTCTGCTCCAACAACGATGGCCGACAGCTTTGCTTTGGGATCATTCATCAGTGCCGAGGCCATCGAGTCGGTGATCAGTGTCGCGGGGATCTTGTCATGCACTAATTCAAATGCCGTAAGCCGAGCACCCTGGTTGTAGGGCCTTGTTTCGGTGCAATAGGCACGGCCGAGCGCATTTCCGGAGTGAAGGGATCGGATGACTCCCAGGGCCGTTCCGTAACCTGAAGTAGCCAATGACCTAGTCAGACTGTTAGGAGAGAAAGAAGAACATAGATTTACTCGCGCAAAGGAAACACTGACCCTGTATTACAGTGGGTAAGAACATTGACCGTGGTTTCTCCCGTTTTCTCAAGTATCCACTTTGCTCCATGCGCTCCAATATTCTGGTTATCGCTCAGGTCGCTGGCGAGCATCTTTTCTGCCTCCTGAAAGTACGCGCTGGCGACGCTTTCACCTGTTGCCCCCTCACCCGCCACTTGTTTGTTCACCATCGACTCAAACTTGCGAGCAGCATCTCCCAGATTAACCGCAGTCGGCCGACTAGTCACAAGATAGTGAAGTTTCTCGATGATAAAGCTACCGACGTCTACCGGCGTGGGCGACGGCTTCTTGTCGGCGAGAAAGGCTCGCAACTCGATGGCTAGCGATAATATAGCGACAATCGCAATAGCAGGGGCGCCGCGGACGCGCATCTCTTTAATCGCATCCCATCCATCCTTTGTAGATTGAATATTGACATATTCCTCGACGAAAGGAAGCTGCAGTTGATCTATGATCAGTAGCTGCTTCCCGTCATATTTGATCGCCTGGAGGGACATTGCAACACCTAGAAATCCGCGAATGCGATGATCTCGTTCGGCGCGAAAGTCGTCTTGCAGTTGATGTTCAAAAAGGAAGCAAGGAGTAAGGAAAAGTCTTTGAATTGTGACAGCAACGAGGAATCGGTCTGGCAAATTCTCCGGTTGAGGTGGGGTTACCGAGCCCATCGCCACGCCGCAGTATAAACCGCCTAGTTAAGCTCATCTACCCAATTATATGACGAATCTATTGTTTCCCCAAGCACCCCATCCAAATAAAATAAATGAATAATAATAAAAGACTAGTTTGCTGTGCCCATGGTACTTGGCCATTGCGAGTGTGTGATTAAGAAAGTCATCTAAAACAACGTCCATCCGCTAGCGCTGTACAGTGAACTGAGATCATCGATTTACATGAGGAGCCCTGTTTGCATTCATTCAATCGGTAGATGATCGAGTCAATGTATCCCTCACATTCCTTCAGAACGACGATATTGTATACAGTAAACGATAGTCCGTTGGCGGGCGTGGTGTTGTTCAGCGGTGGCTTAAATCAATCGGCCCTGCGTAGGGTTTTTGCCAATCTCTTTGCAGCCTTTCGGGGATCGGGGTATTTATGGCGAATCACTTGGCCGATATATATAGAACTATATATATCAAGATCAATTGTCAGGAGAGAGAATATCGAATAGAAAGACCGTAGTTCTGCTAACCGTTGTTTCCGCGTACAAACGCATCGCCATAACTCCGCCTCAGCTGCCCGTTGACATACTCCTCCGTCTTCTCCAGAGCTATGTTCATATATCCGTCGACTGATTGAAGCTCACCTACACGCCATGTCAGTTAGCGGCCTATTCTGTCGAGAGGGCAAGGGCATGAATAAGAGAGCCGGCCGTACCCTCATACACCACGCCCGAGTTGAGTTTCACGACAACCGGCGATCCAATAATTTCACCGAGGAAAGTTGAAGGATCTTTGCCTTCGGAAGAAGCCCCATTCTCCATTTTTTTTTTTTTTTTCTTGGCGATATTGTGTGTCGATTTTCAAAGGACTGGCTGCGTGCTGGTCGGAGGGTCGCAAGTGAAGGTTGAAAAGGTCATCCCGGGCAAGTACCGTAATATTACAGCCCCGCATAACAATACCGCTACTTGTAATTTATGATCGTCATCGCCGGGTCGCTCACTTACATCTCTCTCTGCGCCTATTCTATACCGATTTTCTCGGTCTCTTTGTTGTTCTATTATAAATGTTTTTTTTTTGGAATATGCTTATAATCGCGTATTGAAATCCTCTGTTTCATATGCGGTCTTTCTTCAACAAGCCCACTTGGGCTGCGACAGGCGACGAATCCAATACAACTGATTTCTATCGAAGATCAAAGCAAACGTACGGCGACATTATAGCAGCGAATCGCAAACAGCATCAGGCAGCTACTACCACACCAGATCCTCCTACTAGTGGCGAGACCGCCAACCTACCCAAGCGTCGCCGTGTCGCAAGGCTTGACGATTCATCATCTGATAATTCAATAACCAATTCATTAAACGGCGATACTGATCAGGGAACTGGGGGAAATAATGACAAGGGAGCTGTACAAGAAAAGAGCGAGACAGTCTCAATCGAGAATCCTGCAATCACCACACCGCCGCCACCAACCGAAAATGCTCCAATAGCCATCGCATCGTCCTCAGAGTCGACAAATTTACATGATGCTTATGACGCCAATTCTGCAAATGAAACCCCTAATTCGGGCCTTGAGGATAAACAGTCACCTACCAACGACGACGAATCCCGCAATAAAAGCCGAAATAATGATACGAGTCGTACAAATTATTCTCAGCCCCGTGATCAGACCCCACACGGCGATTCTACAAAGGATCATATTCCAGACGAGGATGATGCGGTAGTCCAGATATTAATCACATCACAAATTAAAAATACCAGATCATTGATAATCCATCGACGAGTTTCACAGCGGTTTCGAGACGTCCGGGTGGCATGGTGTGAGCGCCAAGGGTTTGACAATAAGATGACATCGTCCGTGTATCTGACTTGGAATAAGAGAAGATTATTTGATGTTACAACGTGTAGAAGCCTCGGTTTGAAAAACTTGTCGTCACCCATATTTGACCATTCGCAGTTTGGAGATGAGGCCTCTCCTGGGAATCAGCCGTTGCGTCTCCATGTGGAGGCCGTGACCGACGAACTGCTCCAGTCCCAAACCGATGACGCTCTTCACTCGTCCTCTAAGCCTGGCAAGAGCGAAGCTGGACCTGAACCTTCCTTTAGCATTGCACTAAAGAGTCGAGATCAAGAAGAGATTTGGATCAAAGTCCGAAAACGCACTAAAGTCTCGCAGATTCTCAACGACTTTCGTGCAAGGGCAAATGTTCCTAGCGACACAAATATTCAGCTATCGTTTGACGGGGACATCCTGGATCCTGCTTCTCGTTTGGAAACACATGATATCGCAGAGGACGACCTAATTGAAGTTTTGTTCAGGTGACATTGGATTGAACATCAGCCATTGTCCTCGTTTTTATGCTTTCATACCCCCTGTCTATACTTAGCGTTTAATATATCATTTTGTATCGCAGAAGCCTTTTTCACTATCCAAATACTAGCGAATAGAGCTGACTACAAGGTAAGAAAAACATTCGATGAGAGACTATGATTTCAGCAGCGTTCTTGTCTCGATAATGAATATATCGGTGAGGACCGTAAATCTTCTAACCATATTAGGTTAGCGCAGTGTTATCGTTGTACAAAATTAATTACAGCCTCAAAAAAAAAAATTTACTGACATCATTGCCCATACCCAAATACAAAAGAAGAAAATCAAAATGAAGGTCCTCACAGTCAACTTCCTCACATGCGCCGTTAGAGGCTGCCGAGTATCACAGTCGTCGTCATCCCTTCATTTCAGAGACGCAGAGCTTGAAAAGCTAGAACTCGATTTCAATCCGACTTTTGTTCGAAACATTTTACCCCGCCTGGACTGGGATCGGCTCAGAGCAACAGCACAAGAGGTCAGCTACCATTCTCTTGGACTTTTTTCCCCCCTACTTTTTTTGGCGCAAAGAGGCTAATCTTAACTAGCTTGGGTTCCCAACAATTTCCGACACAAAACCAGAGGGCGACGGCATCAACGAAACGAACCTGCAGGATCTCCATCGTTTGCTGTTGGAAACCGAAGTAGTCGAGGGAAAACTATGTTGCGCGAACTGCGGTCATGAGTATGAAATCAAGGACGGGATCGCAAACTTCTTACTCCCAAGTCATTTGGGTATGTAACAAATTCCCGAGGCATACAAATTTCGCATATGATGTGTTTTCGGTTCTGGCTGACTCTTTGGACAGTGTGACAGTGCGGCCTCGACCCCCCAAAAAAGCGAATTCAAACACCATCCACTACGGCTTATATCCTCTAATTACGAGTACCTTCGCGGAAGTCACAGTCATTCGCAGTTTCCAAGGAGCGAGGTGACGTCGCCAGGCGCATAATATCACAACACATTTTACAAGAAACCTTTGCTTCTGTTGGTATGCAAACAAATACAACCCGCATATACCAGAGAGTTTGAATAAGATAGAGAGATCTATGAACGAGGTATGGTTCTCGTGGAGACTGGCTATCATGCACAAGACGTGAGGTGAGGGCTTTTCTTTGTTGAAATAAACTGAGCAATTATCTCGAAAGACCCAAAGAGTAGCCAAACAAAGCACCAATTTCACATTGTCAAGAACAATTATGCATTTTTATACCGGACAGAGTATGAAAATTCCGCCACAGCTTTTATAGTAGGCTCTGAATAGACAAACTCTTCGAAAGCCCTGGTAATCTAAAATACAATTTCACACAATATGGCCAACCCATATAGGAAGAAATAAAACTAAAGGCCCACACACACGTCCGCGCCAAATAGAATAATAATATACATAGCACATGCAACCTGCACACATAGCAGGACACCATAACTCCCAGGCAACGTGCCAAACATTGGTCACATAATCAATTGCGCCCAAAGAAAATCGACCGAGCAAACTAAGGCTTTGCGCCCTAGTTCAACGCCTATTCGATGCATCAAAATGCCAACTTTTCGCCGAAAGATCCCTAGACACACGTGAAAAAGAAAGAAAAACATTAGTTTAAGAACCCTTTACAGCCGGTGGATCCGCATAGACAGGGGATCCTATCATCACTATCCCATTCTCTTTCGAATTTATAGTCATAAGTCAACTCCTCATCTGCAAGCAGTAATTAGTATTTTGATGCACCATCCCCAAGTGTTGGGTAAGGAAACTGACCTTTGTGTATGTCTCGTAACGCATATATGACAATTCTCTTGCTCCCATCCACTCTGATGATCTTGGCTGTGCAATTTGGCGTACAGCTATGGTTGATGAATCTTGCGATTCCGCCACGTTTTGTGGCATCAATAACCGCATTCTCATCAATACGGAAAAGATAGCTGCTTCCAATGCCACTCTTCAGGTATCTCCTCTCTCTCATATCGGCAACTTGTTGCCTGACCTTCTCACCGACATATTCAATAATCATGTCGTTGGCCGCGATGTTCTCTTCTGCGTAAAGCCCCCAGTTATGAATGGCGGAACGAGCGAACCTGACAGGCTTCTTGCGCTTTTTGAGTTGATTAAAGCGTAAAGCATCACCATCACCCCCTTGAGGCGGAAGCACTTGCTTCTGGGCGTTGATGTCTGCTGCCAGTCGCCGGTTCTGGACCCTAGTCGACCGAGAGGTCGAATTGGATACGTTCTTGGGGTTGACATTCTTTGCGGCTTCGGCAGATGTAGCCTGTGAATCGTGTTGCGCCATAGCTTCCCTTTCCTCTCGGGCTTTCTGGACTTTGATGCGATGAGGCAGGTATTTTGATTTCTCAGACTCAAATATTTTCTTTCTGCCCTCCGTACGCGCTGAGCCCGTAATGTTTGGAACAAAGTATCCAGGCACGCATAAGTTCTCGCGGATTGGACCTGTTTCCCCGTGACCATTGAGAGCCTTGATTTCCCGCTGTTTCCAAGCCCACGCCACGAGACTACCCACTTCAGAGGGAACTGAGTCCGAGAGTATAATTCTGAGAAAATCAATATCTTCGTCGTCTTTAACTGAAGCCTGCCAGCCATCAAGGTCGAGAACTAAAGAGTCATCATCATCCACAGTAGGTCGTGGTTCTTCGTATGAAACTTCAAAGTCTACTTCGGGCCGTATAAAATCGGTTTCAAAGGTACCTGCTGGGTGTCAGTATTGCCATTCTCGTGGGCTTGGCTGTGCACTAACCTGGAGTGAGATCCTGGGAGTAAAAGGTGGCTTTATCGTCATCAAAGGCATCGCTGTCGAACGAGCGGGGGGAAACAAGACCCTTCGCTGCATCATCGACAGTATGGACATCACTGAGGATATCATCATCGACACCGAAAAGCTGAGAGTCATCTTTAGGTCGTTTTCGAGCATCGAGAGCATCAAGGTCTTTGCTAAGTCGTTTCCTCTTCTTCGATTGGACAGAGGAGTTGAGGTCCAATTTCTGCAGCGCTAAATCTTCATCGCTCTTTCCAAACTCAACACTGTCGGTGATGCCATATCCAGTAGTATCATCTTCTGCAGATGATGTGCGAACTGTATAGTTGCCGTACTCGTCTTCACTGTCCGAGGCACCTGATTCGAAACTCATCCGACTTGAAGGACTTTCCGCTCCATCGGTGTCCCTTGAATTAGGTGTTTGTGTATCGTCATCTGAATCTCCCGTATCATGAAGATGCTGTAGCCGATGGTGAAGTGGTCGTACTTCCCTCCCCCGAACTAGATGACGGCGCCTCTCGTCGAGATATGTCAGATCATTGCGACCGGTTTTGCGAATGCGAGGAAGCGCCAATACGTCAATATGAGAGGACCCAAATGGATGGTGGCCAGCGCCTGCGAAATTATCAGAAAATTCTTGCGAAACAGGAAGAGACTTACCATGTATAGCGACATTGAAGGAACTTGGTCTGCTTGACTCTGGATCACGAATGCCCAATGCCTCTCTCTTGGCTGAATGCTTATCTGGATGAAGATAATCATACAAAAACGGAGCAGCGATGCGTAATTTTACATCTTCCAGGAGCTTCGTTTTCAGTTCCTGGACAACAATGCTTAGAACCTCTTTTGACGGGTCAAGATTAGCAGCACGTAGACGCTTCTCTTCGCTGGCTTCTAGCTCTGATTCTTTGCGGACCCTGTCGGTTTCAGCCTTGGCCTTTTGCTCTGCTCGTAGTCTTTCGGGACTTGGACTGCGCTCATAATTAGGATTTCCGTAAGGCTGGCTCTCCATGTTCATGATATAGGTGAACAATGGTGTCATATGGCAGCTTTTGTAGCATCTCATTGTCTCCTCTTCACCTCGGCGAGAGTTTTCGAAAATAATGTAATACCCGGTCTTATCACAACGGACAGCCTTCCAGTCAAAGGTCCTCAGTCGCTTCTGCAGATGAGGCAGTGTCGAGCTCAGAACAGGGACATAACAGTGGGCAATGAATATATAAGGATCACGCTTTATCTGTTCTAGAATGGGTGTCTCCTCTATGAATGAAGACGGGGCTGTCTTGATCGAGGCCTTGGGACCCTCCGGTGGGTTAAAAGCTGGACGCATGGATGAACGAGCCGCCGGGCCTTTGGGAGCAGTCGGTGGAGGCTCATTGTTTTTTGAGGAAACATCGCGTATACTCATATCTAAGGACGATGGGTTGTTTTTGTGCCATGATTCAATTGCCTTGTCAACTAATCGCTGCGACACAAGGCCATCGCGGTCAAGTTCGACTCGAACACGGCGTGTCCCAATCCGCTGCTCTTTCTTGCATTCGTAGTAGGCTCGTCTGGCGGCAGTAGAAGCCAATACTGGGCCTCTGCCCTGGAAAGACGCGGCATCTTTGAATTTAATGGAGCAGATGCCTAGGGGTCTCCCAGTGACAGGATCGGTACGATTATTTATGTGTGCAACTTCCCCAAAACTTGCAAATAGCGCAGTTATCGGAGCGACGGGTGTCAAAGGATCAAATCCGGTAACAACAAGTTGGGTTGGGGGTTCGGGGCCGATCGATGTCGCAAGGTCAAATGGCCAGTGTCGGAGAGAATACGGGGCGTTTCGCAGTTTTGCTTTTGGTTTGTTGGCGGCACCTCTGGTGTAGTTTGTAATAGAGCGCCGTGGGTCGTTTGAGGGTGACGCTTGGTCGGCGTGAGCAATATCAACGTATTGCGGTTTCCGCTTCTTGTCCTTTGCTGGGGTTTTTTTATCCAGCTCCGGGTCATAGACCATCTTGCAGCCTTTGGGGAAATTTGTGGAGGTGCGTGAGTTTACCGGTTCAGTCTGAGGGGTGTCGGGGGCGTTGGCATGGTCTCGCTTTTTATCGGATGCGTCGTACCCATTTTCTGTATCCAGTTGCAAAGTTGTCACGGACAATTCTTTGGCATTTTTAGCGGGTAAGACCTCATCAATGACGATTTTGTATTCGCGCGCTGGAAATCCTACGTCGGGGGTGCTTTGAGGTGCGTCCGGATCCAGCAATCCTGCGTCCGATTGATTTGAAGTCGAGCCCACGTTAACACCAAGGGATATGGGGGCGCAGGAATCATCTTTGTTCTTGCCATCGATTGAAGTACCGTCGATATCGTTTTTCACCGCAGTCGAAGTAGCAGCAACAGCAGCAGTAGCAGCGGTATCGACAAGACTGTCCGGCGTCTCGAGCCTGGGCAAACTGGTTCGGGGATCGCCAGGTATTTCTCTGGATCGTCGCGACTGCAGCACTGATGGTGCTGTAGGGAAAAAATCTGCAAATCCTGCAGAAGATCGCGACATAGTGTGAATGGCTACACGCCAATATCCTTGCGACGCTGTTCAAATACCGGCATTGTTAGAGATTGCACGATAGCTTGTCAAGCTAATATGCGCGCCGCAGTTAAGCCGGTCAACATCGAACGGTGGCTGTGTATCCCTCTGTCCCAGACGGTTTGCGGAAGGCAAGAGGCTCGAATCAGATGACCGAGTGAGAAGTCGGAGGCATGAAGCAAAAGGGCGTTGGGTATGTGAGGGGAATAAGTTTCAGGGACGGGTTGAAATAATGAATAACGAGGTTTGCCAGGTCGACCGCGGTCCGCGCGACTCAGCGGCTCGCGGCAAAAATAGCCCGCCGATCAACATGACTCAGCATTTGGCTCAGTAACTATAACTAATATACGGCAGTATGGGATCTTTGTGATATTGGTTTACATTTTAATAGATAAAATATAATGTATTCATGAGATCCTTGGTTTTGTATTTTTAAGAAAGAAGAAAACAGAAATATATAGAGATCGCCTGGATAATTTGGTAGCTGTTCTCCGTGATTTTTAGTCTAAGTCGAAGCAAAAAATGGATATTAGATTTGTCTCGTATTGAGACAGGTTCCTAGTAGGAATTGATATTCGTTAAAAAGTGCCACTCAAATATTCATACCTCGGTAGTATTACCTAATGTCATGTCTGTTTAGAAATAGAAATAAAAAATAGTTTATCTATTACTATTAAAAATCAGGGTGATAAAACTATATGTTATATCCGTATATATAACTATTTAATCAACTAGTAGAGATGATATAGTTTCTCTAAAATATTATATTATTTGTTGATAGTACACAAAGGAGATACACCGCGTCGGAGACCAACACCGTATATTCGGAATCAGGATATAACCTTAGTTTGAAGAGAAACAACAATTAATCCTTGTCGATCCGGTGGTCATTCTTTCTGTACGTTAGACTCTTGCTAGTTAGCACCGCGCGGGTCCTAAACCGTGACACTATGCCTTCAATTTTAACGTGTTTGCCTACTCCTCATTTAGCAATCATATCTCATAAAAGAACTAGTTGAAAAGTAAACTAATTATCATAATCTAGATCTAGGTGGTCTTGCCACTTCCTTAACAGCCCTCCAAAATCCTTCTAATCCTCATCGATGCCCACACTAGAGCATCACGAAACCCCGCCGTACGCCCTGTTGTGGCTTGAACAAGCACTGAGCCCCGATCATCGCCTATTTCGTAATGAAACAGCGCACTCTCTGGATCCGGCATCAGAAAGCCACCTTCCTGCACATCCAAACCCTCGACAGCATCGGTTTTGATCTTCCTGGTACTTGTCACCCGCATTTTGTCCCATGTTGGATCAGTGAATATGGTAGGTAATTCCTGGCTCTGAGGCTGGCCTGATGATTCCTGCAGCAATTCGTAAAACGCTTCCAAGTATGCCAGAAACCCCTTTCCTCGAGCAGACCGGAGCAAAGATTTAGTGTGGGCTCGTGTCGCTCTGAGAAGGAGTGTTTTATGTTTTTTATTCAACTCTACTGTAGCATTGTCGTCGTCGTTACCCGCATTTTGAACTGCTTGGCAAAACTCGATCATTTCAGCTGACGCAGTTTGTATCCAGTCTAATCGGCCTTTATAGAAAGGCATTAAAGTTACCGTCTCCCATGCAGGATGCTGACAGCCAAACTGGCGCAGACAGGCGAGTTGAATAATAACCTGGTAGCCAGCCTTAGGTGGTATCCCGTATTGACGAAGGAAATCCTTTCCGATACCGTCGAGTTCAACAGTATCCAATTCGACAGGAGTGTGTGTCTGACGGAAACTGCTTTCTATGTGGGCGATGTGTTCAAGAATGTTGCTATCAGTTACAAAGTCCAGTTCTTGGGCCACGGCATTACTCTCTTCATTGGGGACCTTGTTGTGGTCTGATTCTCTGGTGTACTCCTCGCTGTGTTCCTTAAGAGCTTGCACGATGAACGAGTTGAGAGGTACTATCGATAAAGCGTCAAGCATAGAATGCTCACAGGTAAATCCGGACACGCCGTTCTGAAGAACGACGAACTGGAGGCTTTTGTCACTCCATCTGTTTGATGGTGGACCCAATATTAACTGATTGGCCCGTTCCGTGGCTGTACTTGCAACCGCATCGTCTAGACATACGACAAATGCAGCATCCTCGATCGTATCGATCAGCGTGGTATTTCTCGGGTCAATTGAACGAAATTTCGCCCGCTTTTGTGCCCACGATTGTCGGTCATCCGCAGTCAAGGCCGCAACGCTTTCGCGACTTGTGCTGGAGCGATCAAGAATCTCCTCGAAAGACGCCCTCAATTGCGAATACGACAAGGGGACTTTAGCGTCGTCCACAAGTAAAACCTTGTAAATGTGCCCATTTATCAAGACTATGAAGTAGTCATGCCCCATGGTTTTATGAACCCGGTCTAGGTCGAGTTGCGGCTGTCTGCTGGTGTTGAAAAGATAGTGTAATGAATTCATGCAGAGGGGATCATCGTTTATATGTGGTTGCTCTGCTTCGCCATTTTCCAGATTTACTTTGAACTGGTAAGCGGCACTCGCAATGATTGCTGCTCTCTCAGCTTGGCTATGTGATGTGATCGTTGTAGGATGGACGCCGTAAAATGTTCCATAGGGATGGATTGGATCGCGGCACCGTAAATAAATTCCATTGACATGCAGATTATGCTGCCAGTTATGACCCTCCGTTTTCGTATGTATTGACATGATCCTATTCAATAGTTCAGGTCCAGACTTGGACCGGAAATCTTGGACAGCGTCTGTGGTTCGCTGCGATTCCTCGGCCGTGAGATGGGGCGTAGCTGCTGCGAGATAGGCGTCGAGAGTCTCGTTGAGATTCGGTAAAGGTAGATCTATAGGCCGAGAATACTTCGGCAGAGCGGGTGACTCTTTCTGTAGGAAGGTGACCAGCTCGGCTACCGTTGGGTTCATGTACAGATCATTCAAAGACAGCGACGGCCGACTCAGGCCATGGCGGAGGCGCCGTACGATCGTGATAGACTGCAAGGAATCCATTCCCATACTAATGAAATTGTCGCTCTCAGAAAAACCATCCGTCCAACTAGTCGCTGAAATAATGGTGTCACGAAGGAACTTCTTCAGTAGAGCCTGGTTGAAAGCCAGTTCAGGGTGTACATCTGCATCGTCGGTGTTGAAAGGCATATTAACATTTTCAATGCTTGTATATAGATCATTAATTTCAGTCTCGTATAGTCTCACTGTAGCAGCTCGTTGGATGGTGCCCTTCGGAGTCCGGATCATCGGCTTTTCTGGAGTGGTAAAGAGGATGTGAGTCTTTGCTATGCGGGCGTGCGAAGGGCATTCTTGATTTGCTTGCTCGATGCTCGGCCACACAGATTCAATGAGATGCGCACGTTTCTGGGGATCAAGGATGAGCCCATCAATGAGAACAGGTTCAATTAATAAAGATGCTTGGAACCGCTGGGCACCAACAACCAAGGCACTGGATACTTGTGAATTGGCAGCTACAATATGCTGTTCCATTGAAATTGGGTTTGTCTTCTCTCCGTTCAGGAAGACAATAATGTCATCTGCTCGGGCTTGCCACTTCCACAGATTCTTTTTTGTCGGATGTTTAACCCAAAGATCTCGCGTTCGGTATTCCTGTATATCTGGAAACTCGGTAAAGGTAATGTGGTACTTTTCCTTCTCGGGTGTGCGAACGACGAACAAATCGTAATCAGCGTCGGTAAATGGGCGAAATTCGAAGCTTAGGCTGGGGTTTAGATGTATGTATTTCCAGTCATGCGGATCTTCCTCAGAGGAGCGCAGCTGGTTGACGAGACCAAGTTCTGTCGCTCCGTATTGATTTAATAATCGTATCTTCGATACGATCGTGTCACCGATGGCTTGAGGCAGATCGCCACCACAGTAAAAAAGCAGATCGAGATGCGAAGCGCAGAAGTCTAATAACTCTGTATTCTGGCCCAACTCCAGAACAATGGAAGGAACGATCATGGCGATATCGGCCGTTGTTTGTTTCAGGCTGCTCACGAGACCAGCTGCAGACGGGATGGCGCCGGAGATGGGTATGATCAAGATCGTCCCTAACGGTATGGCGTTAAAAAGGTGATAAGCGGCACATGCAGCCTAGATTAAGTGAGCGAGCAGCGAATAATCCGGGAATTTAGGATGATAACTTACATGAAAAGGTGGAAATGTGACATATAAGCGTTTTCCACGAATAAGGTCGTCTTGGGTTTGATAATCAGATGGTGCCTCGAGAAGGCTCATTCGTATATGGTTAGAGGCAGACTCGTGCGTCCAGACGATCGGCTTAGGGACGCCAGTTGATCCAGATGTATGTCTGTATAGGGTCAGCCATGGATGCTACAGTCAGCAAATCGTTTTCACTCAAAGAGCCACGCACACTACAGCTAGCCGATCATTTACAGCTTCATCATACGTCTTGTTGTAGGAAAAATGTTGGTGAGTTACACTGAGCAATTCATCGATAGAAGGAATCTCAAAGAGTGGAAGGTTGACTGCATCAACTACAGCCTGAACCAAGGGCGAAGGTGGTGATGGTGATAAAATTCGTTTGCACGTCAAGTGCTCAAAAATCGCTTGATGTGCTGAAAGACTATTCCTGGGCGATTCAAGAAGTATCTACGCGAGTCAGCCGCTTCGATTCTCGAGATGGGCTGCTTTCATTCCAGCTGATTGATTTTTTTACACATACACAGTAGCCCGCCTTGACGGCTGCGAGAATCAACGCATAATAACGCAAGTCATTCGGACCTAAATACGGGATGACCTCGGCGACAGACTTGTCTGGAACCGTACCAAAATTCTCCTGGAGCCACCATGCCAGTCCGTTGATGACGTTGGCCAGATCTCGATAAGTAACACGTCGATATCCCTCGTCGTAGGTCAACTCAGAAATCGGGAACTCCGCGTAGGTATCATCGGGATTGACAGTTGCTTTGTAATCCACTATATGAGGAAGTAGCTCTCTAGTAGGGTCTATATGAGTAGTCTTCATTTTTTTTATTTTTTGGTTCTTATTCTGTCTTTCCCATCGAAGGTAAGAAGTAGTGGCCGCAAATGGGCCTTTGAAATTAAAGTCGACAAGGAAGCAAATAATCAAGGAAAGGACCAAGACGCGAACGAAGGGCAGTGACAAGTAGATAAGGAAATAGGGTTTTATTTATCTACCAATAGTCAGCCTTGATATCAAGGGAGCCGAGAATACGCACCTGCAGGGGTATCTGCAGAGGTGTAAAACAGCCAATCTCATAATACCGAAGAACCGGACCCCACGCCTTCTCTTATCTGCCTTGAACCGACCACATATTCACGGAATCGGGCCATGTGCAGCAGCAGCAGTTCCCAACACTCACGGCCAAGAAGAAAATGGAGCGAAGTAACAACGGCTGGTAAGAAGATTTAGCTACTGCAAGTCAAGGTTTCGGCCCTCAAAATACCGTATTCTGTCAACATATAAATGAAACTAGTAAACCCTTACAACTAGGGTTAACCCTTTTTTGTGTTAGCGGTATTTAGTTCTTTACATTAGTATTCCTTCCTACTAAACTTTGCGTGCAAATATTAGAGTTCCGGGAAGGATTACAGTAGATGAATGCTCCGCGCGGGCATTTTTTCCATTTTGGTGGAGCTCAGTAGGAGCGACGATCGCATGTACGCACTGAATACGAACTAACTACTGTACTGAATAAAACGCATTCCCTCAAACCTTCACAGGATTTATATCAGCGCAGTAGACGTCATGAACTTCTAGGTTTCGGCCTTCCGCCTCACTCATTCGAGATCCTTTAACAATGGATCAAGATCAGTACATCGGCCACCGACTGCTCATTTTCACCGCTTTTTTCATTCCTATACAGATCATATGTGTCCTCCTCCGATATGCCACGAGTTACTTTGTCCCCAAATCCAGGGGATGGGACGATTTGGTAATCTTAGCCGTTTTGATCTCGCAAATGGGCATGGCAGGAATTAGTATCGGTTTGTTGTTCCATAACTATTTTCATCTTGTGTCTCCAGCGCGGCAAATGCTAACCACAAGCAATTTGGACACAATACAGGGTCGATTAAACATGCCGGCGTTGGTTATCATGAAGCATATCTGGCAGAGACCGACCCACAGAAGCTCGCTAACTGGGCCAAGTATCTCACGGCCATCGAATTCGTGTACTTGGGCTCTGTGAATGCGCCTAAATTCGCAATTCTTCTCCTTTACAACAACTTGTTTCCCCGACACATGCGCATCCATATCTATATCCAGCTGATGATGGGATATCTCGCCCTAACAACCATTAGCACCCTGGTTGCGGCTTTCACCATCTGTCGGCCGTTCGCAGCCAACTATGATATGAGTTTAGCAGCGACCCATTGCGGTGACAGAGAAGGATTGTTCATCTGGTCCAGCTTCCCCAACATTATCAGCGATTTGATAATCCTTGTTATGCCAATACCCATTGTGGTACACCTGAAAATAAATTCGCGCCTGAAATTGGGCCTGCTATTCACTTTTGTGGTTGGAAGTTTGTGAGTTCCTCAACCCAATGCCGTTGTTTTTCATCATCATATGCTTCAGTGAGCTAATACCAGACACCATGAATCCAGTGGTCTTGTGACATCTATCATCCGCTTTTCAACTTTTTTCACCACGAATTCATTTACTGATGGGACGTGGAACGCGGTCGATCTCATTATTTGGACGCAAATAGAGACGGGCATGTACATGATATCAGCCTGTCTTCCGACATACCGCCGCTTTTTGAAGAAAGACCGACAACAATCAAACAACCAAGCTTACTCGGCGTCCTACGGTCACGGTAGCCGGGCCAATGGCCGAGCTTCGTCGAGGGGGATGCATTCGTCTCTAGTGGGTCAGGATTCAAATGATACTATCCCCCTCCATTCTGTGTATGATGGCGAAGTTATGACAATGAAACCTAAGCCGATTGTACAGCAGCAGCCGTACTACCGGCTCAATGAATGATTATATGCGTGGGCAAGATGATTTCGGACAGGAAATAATATAAATATATACACAGATGAACTTTTTTACATACATAACTTCTCCGAACGCACTGCGAATCCCATAATACTCGTTTGCTGCTGTTTACGTATCGCGTAAATTTACCGTAAAACTCTATTTGCGTTTACGCCTAAATAGCAAATGCCAAATGGAACGGGTAGGCACGTGCGTGCTCAGACCAAGGAGCATTAGTTATTTTTTGGGGGCTACGGCCTGCAGATTTAGGTAGTATACTACGTAGTACTAGTTCCAGCTGGACCCAGATGGTTTACGCTCCAAATAACTTCATTATTATTATGCCCGCCTGTCGTTCGTCCACAGGCAGCCTTTGCTTAACTTCCTTTCTACTGTACAGGATTGTGAGATGGTCGACTAGTGGCCGCCGTGCTTTTTCACGTTGATCCAGTCCATGGACACACTCGTGCAGAAAGCCAACCCCCCAGACGCTACAGCCAAGATAAAAGTCCGACTGATGGCGACATTAAAGGCCAATTGCAGGGCCGGCAACTCTGCTGCAGGGACAAGGCGGAAGACCTCAGCAGCGCCTGCGTGGGATATGGACTGTACATCGATTCCGGGGAGATTTTCCCGAAGCTCTCTCGAAAGAAACTGGTTAAAGACAGCCTGGCCAATACCCAGAGCGAGCGCCGACCCTACAGAATTGCAAAAAGCCACAAGCGCGGTCGCTGTTGGCAGATCCTCGGGTCTGAGCACCAAAGGAACCGCCGTGAACGCCATCTGGCGGCACATTCCAGCCCCCAATGCTGCAAGTACTTGGAATCCGATCCATGCAGCGGGACTGCTGTCTGGTTCAAGCGTCGTTAAAAGGCCCGCTCCAATTGTGAAGAGGGCGCATCCAAGTAGCATGAACGGCACATAGTGGCCCATCAACGTGACAAGACTGCCGGCGATCATTGGAGTGAATAGCAGCACCATCAAATAGGCGAGCAGCCGATCTCCAGACTCTGATGCGCTTATGCCTACTGCGGACTGGAAGTAGAAAGGCAGGTAGTAAACGTGCGTCACGATTCCCATGGTGATGAGCACCGTGAATAGACATCCAGCGGCCGAAGTTCGCTTCGAGACAATTCGCGGTGGGATCATTGCACTATCGAACAGTTGGTCAGCCACTTGTAAACAAAAACCAACAGCCGCTTCATTCTGCGTTTCCGGGCTAGTAGCAGATGATATTGCAATAAAACTTAGTACTTAACTTACCGGTCTCCTAATCGCAGTTGCAGCACAACAAAAACGGCTGCCATCAGACCTACACCGATCAGACAGCCCCAGATGATGGAGTCTGACCATGGATAGGTCGTCCCGCCCCATTGCAAAGAGAGCAGCAAACAAATGAAGATACCAGACAACAACACGATTCCGACAAAGTCGATCGAGGCCAGCCTCTGCAACACTGGTTGTTTGTTCTCCGGCCCTGCAGTCTTACCCGCAGGGAGCACAAGCAATATGATGAGAAAGGCAAGTCCTCCAATTGCTGCAGTATCCGTATGTCAGTGGCCAGGCGGAAACGTTATCCCACTCAAGACATGGGTGGATAAGGGAAGCTTACGGAGGTTGATCCAGAAGCAGAACCTCCACGTCAGGGTTGGCGAGTCAGTAAAAATCCCGCCAAGAAGAGGGCCTGCAACCGATGCTACGCCGTACATGCTAGTCACTATTGAGATGTATAGATGGCGTTTTCTCGGTTCGGCAGCAAGCGACATGACCGTAAGTGATCCGCACCAGAGCCCCCCACCAGCAGCGCCAGAAATAAGCCGTCCGGCTAGAAACACTGCGGAGTTTGGCGCCGCTGCAGAAAGCACGGTTCCAATTTCAAAGATGCTGATGCTGGCCAGTAAAACTGTTTTGACCGGAAATAGTGAACATAGTTGCCCGAATGCCGGCTGGAACGCCATCAGCGTTAGAAAGTACGAGCTAGAGTACCACCCAGCCAACTCCAGTCCATGGAACTGGCTGGTGATCTGTGGTAAAGCGGTTGCTGGATGAAGAACATAGTCTATTAGCCGATCTTGGCATGCTAAAAGGGGAAACGAATAACTATTACAGATGATGTAGTTATCCAGGGCGACGATCAAAACTACCGCCATCAGACCAACTGTTAGCATGTAAAAGCTCAGCTTACTCCGACTAACCCGGGCAGTCGAGGGCTTGTTTTCCTCGAGAATTTTGTGTGATGGGCATTCTGGGACCGCTGTCTCGGTGGTTGTGTCGAGCTTTTCCCCCATGATCAAAACGTTAGTTTTCCAGAAGATGAACAATAAAAGGCAAGTGTGGAGCGTAGGGGGTTTCAAAGCCTAGATATATTCAATATTGGAGTATCATTTGAAGCGGGTTTTGTTACCCTCCGCAGCATAGTGATAACGAGGTATTATTATTATTATGCTTTGACCCCCACCTCGGCTCCCTTATCCAAGGTACAATTCCGCATTACCGGGGCTTAACGATATAAGTCGTTTTTTATTTTTATTTTTTTTTACTTAGCACTACAGGGGGGTGGTTTTCTTTCATTTCAACCACACGCTTGATAAGCAATTATCCAGTAACTTAACGAGCGATCGTTCTATAGGTGTTTTGTTAGTATTCTAACTTACTACGTAACTATATAGTTTGCTAAGGAAATCGAAACTATTGGGAAATAATAATAAAAAGGATCTATGGCAATAATATTACTAGCTTAATACGCTTTTGTCGTTAAGTCCCGACCGGTCTGGAGAACGTCAAGCCACCTCATTAAACTTTTGTCGATCCAGTTTTCCCGACTGGCTGGGTGGAGTCTTGTATGTATGCTGCTGTTAGGGCTACGGTCAACAGAACGATTACTGTCTCTGCGACGTATGTTGACACACCACTTTTCGTTCCACTGATCTTTAAGGAGTTCTTGATGTGAATAATTGCTTGGAATCGCTTGTATTTGACTGGACACAAGGCCAATCAACTTCCCTCGCTCAGTATCACTCAACTCCCTGTTGTATCCTTTAAACCAATATTGATTATTCAATTTCAGAAAGATGATTGACATGTCGTCGTGTCCGATTGCAGTGGTAGGGTTAGCCTGTCGGCTTCCCGGATCTGCAACTGATGGCGATAAATTATGGGACATGTTAAGCAAAGGGAAAAATGTCTGGTCAGAAGTCCCGACCAGTCGCTTCAACGAAAAATCCTTTTATCACCCTCATCCAGAACATGATGGCACCACCAACCACCAGGGTGGCCATTTCCTCGAGGAAGATGTATCCTTATTCGACGCCACCTTCTTTGGTATTTCTCCGGCTGAGGCTGAGAGTATCGATCCGCAGCAGCGCCTGCTTCTGGAGATCGCTTATGAAGCCCTCGAAAATGCAGGACATTCTCTGGAAACCGTGCGTGGCTCAGACACAGCCATTTACACAGCCATGTTTACACGTGACTATGCCCTTCATCTGGCCAAAGATCCATTGAATATGCCGAAATACGGCACAACTGGGACCGGGGATGCCATCATCGCTAATCGTGTGTCCTATATTTTTGATTTGAAAGGGCCTTCAATCTCAATGGACACAGGCTGCTCCGGAAGTTTAGTCGCCATCAATCAGGCCTGCCAAGCTTTGCGAGCGGGTGAAACCAGCATGGCTTTGGCATCAGGCGTCAGTATCATTCTACAACCAGATCATATGTTTGGCATGAGTAATCTGCAGTACGTTTCCCGCTTTATATATATGCTCCCTACTCCTTTGTAATAACAGAAGATGTGGCTGACGTGAGGATAAAACCGGTTCAAAGTATGCTAAATGAAAACGGCCGCTCATACCCGTTCGATGAGCGAGGTGATGGTTACGGCCGTGGGGAGGGTGTAGCCACTGTTGTATTGAAAAGATTAACGGATGCTATAGCAGCTGGAGATAGGATACGGGCTGTTATTCGTGGCAGTGGTGTGAACCAGGACGGTAAGACCAGTGGACTGACCATGCCAAATCGTCATGCACAAGAGCTCCTCATCCGAGATGTTTATTCTCGGGCTGGGATTGACCCCCAAACTGTACAATATGTTGAAGCCCATGGCACTGGAACACGTGTGGGTGACGAAATGGAACTCTCCGCTCTGGCAGCCACATTCGGCGACAATGGTCGGAGATCAGACGAATTTTTCGTAGGCTCGATAAAATCCAACATCGGTCACTTGGAGAGTGCGAGTGGTATTGCTGGACTTATAAAGGTCATTCTGATGCTTGAACGCGGGTATATTCTTCCAAATGCCGACTTTAAAACACCCAAGAGCAACATAAACTTAGAGAGGTCGAAAATCAGAGTAAGTGCAACGCTTCTCAGCTAAGCCCAAATTCTACTTGCTGATGACCCGGGTTGCATAGGTTCCAACCAAACTGACCCAATGGTCACGGTCTGGAATTCGTCGAGCTTCAGTGAACAGCTTTGGCTATGGTGGAACGAATGCACATGTCATCTTAGAAGAAGCGGATCCAACATTGGCAATGGCCAATGGCATAGCCCCAAGTACGCAAATTCTATTGAATGGATTACCCTGTGAAGCTAGAAATGGGCTGTTCAGAGACGCTCCGAACGGTCATGGCCTGGTCAACGGACATCGAAATGTGATTGAAAATGGTAATGGATCTCTATGGAGCGACAAATGCCGACACCGTCTCTTCCCCATTTCGGCTCAAACTAAAGATGGAGTATTTTCCATCATCCGAAATTTGAAAACATGGGCACAGGCCCAGGACGTGCAACTAGATGATGAAACTCTGGATCATCTGTCTTACACCCTCACAAAGCGTCGTTCTACCTTGAGGTGGCGATATAGTTTAGTTGCAGATTCTGCGCAGGCTTTGATATCATCTCTGCGTTCACCAGAAAATATTAAACCAATCCAGGCTTCTGTTAAAACTAATATTGGATTTGTATTCACTGGCCAAGGAGCCCAGCATTTCTCCATGGGCCGAGAGTTGATTATGAAGTCGACCCCCTTCACACAGTCGCTTTATCAATCCGAGAAGATATTGAAAAATCTAGGTGCAAATTGGAGTTTACTTGGGGAACTGATGCGAGATGAAAACACGACACGGCTAAATGAAACTGCGCTTTCTCAGCCAGTGACCACTGCTGTGCAGATAGCGCTCGTGGATCTATTGTTTGCGATACAAATTCAACCGCACATGGTTGTAGGGCACTCAAGCGGCGAAATCGCGGCTGCATACGCTGCAGGGTCTATATCTCGCTCTACTGCCCTCACAGTTGCCTACTACCGGGGCTTGATCCCGCAGTTCTGTAAAAATGCTGCTCTGTCCAAAGGTGGAATGCTAGTCGTTAGTCAGAGTGAAGAGGAGATTTTACCTGTTTTGGAACAGCTCAAGGATGGCAAGGCCAGCGTAGCCTGTCTAAACAGCCCTTCTAGCACCACCATCTCCGGCGACTATAAAGCTATCTGCGAGCTTGAAACCGTCCTTGAAGAACTGAATGTGACAAATAAAAAGGTCAAAGTTGATATCGCATACCATTCCCATCACATGGCCGCCGTTGCTAACGAGTACCGGCGCAGTCTTGCGAATGTGGCTGACGCCTCGCCCAAAAATTCTGTCACCTTCATATCTTCCGTGACAGCAAGCCCGAAAAATCATGGGTTTTGTGCAGACTACTGGGTTGATAATCTCGTGTCCAAGGTTCAATTTTATAAGGCATTGGAACACTACTGTGTTAGCCAGTTGGGAAATACTTCTCAGTCATCTGCAAACACACAGCCTATGCATAATATTTTCATTGAGATTGGCCCTCACAGTGCCCTAGCAAGGCCTATTAGTCATACTGTTGCGGAAAAAGCCCCTTCGTTGAATTTTAGCTATTCCCCAACTCTGGTTCGTGGCCGTGATGCTGAACAATCTATCTTCGAACTAGTTGGAAAGCTGTCAGACCAGGGGGTAAAATTCAATAAAAGTATTGTTTCAACTTTCATGGAACAACGACATATGGCCAAGACACTATCGAATCTTCCCCCTTACCCTTGGAATCACACGAACGTATACTGGCACGAGTCCCGTCTCAGTAAAGAGTACCGGTTTCGTCCCCATGCGGAACATGATCTCTTAGGCGTGCGCATCCCTGGAACTTCGATGCCTATCTGGCGACACATTATTAGTACAGAAAAACTGCCGTGGCTAGCAGATCACATTATAGATGGTCTCGTTGTTTTTCCTGGTTCGGGATATCTCTGCATGGCTATCGAAGCCGTCAAACAACTCTATCCGGAAGCAGGGAAATCTGCAATAACGCTAACAGATATTGCATTTGAAAAGGCGTTAATAATTCCTAAAACAACCGGCAAAATAGAAATGCAGCTCATACTGCAAAACAAACGAGCTACTGAATTTCAGATGTACGAATTTCACATATTGGCATTGACGGAACACGAGACGTGGAGAGAACACTGCAGTGGCAAGATCAAAGTGAGATCTCAAAACGGAAATTCTCGTAATGCAAAAGGACTTAGTTATTGCGACTTTACTGAGACGAATTGTGAACATCTCGACACAATGCTTTATCATGGAACCGGTCGCAAGATGGACTCAGAGGCGGTTTATCAACAGCTCTCAAGAGATGGAAACCAATATGGGCCTTGTTTCGCTACCATAAAAGAAGCAATTGTGGATAAAGATCGAGCAATTACCCTGCTGACAATTCCAAATATTCGTTCTGTTATGCCTAATAAGTTCATGCAGCCTCACACTATCCATCCCAGCACATTGGATGTGATACTGCACGGGGCCTTGCTCATAAAGGAAAGTACTACGTTGCCAGGCCCTGTCATGCCAGTATCGATTGGTGAGATCCGTATCGAGCCAAGCATTGTGGATGAAGCAAGCCAGTCCCTATTGGTTGACCTTCATGTCTCCAAACTTGGACTTGATCTATCGACCGCCAACATGTCTGTGTTTTTAGGTAGCAAGAAGGATGGCTCAAAATCCCACAAGCCAAAGCCACTCGTGACAATATCTGGTGCTGAGCTACGAAAGATCCAAGGCAATTTCCAACAGTCGGGCCTGATAGAAAACAACAATCTTGATATGGCATATACCATGAAGTGGATCCCTGATATCAACTTTTTCAACGAGCCATCGACAAATTTCCTGCGGTCCTTTGCCAGACAGCTTTTTCTCAAATACGCACACTTAAATATTATTGAGGTCAATTCTGGGTCTGGACAGTGGACGAAATCGATCCTTGAATCGTTCAAGGGCGATGAAACTTTCGTCAGGTCTTACCACGCCACCGACTCATCTCTTTCATATGACGAGACACGAGCGAAGTTGTCTGAATGGGCAACAGTACTTCACTATAAAACTCTGGATATAAGTCAGTCACCTGCAAAACAAGGCTTTAATCCAGGCACATTTGACTTGGTTGTCATGAACCTTGCGTCGAGCCTCTCAGATATCGATTCGGTTTCTCTTACAAATTTGCGATCACTGCTACGAGTGGGCGGCCGGTTGATGATTCTTACCAACAATAACACATCAGAAGATCATGATCATCTCAGCTCCTTGCTGATCCAATATTCATTCTCGGAAGCAGGAGTATTCATAGATACTCCTGCAGGGTTCGTGGACCCGGTGTCTATAATTGTATCCAAAGCAATTACCACTCCTATACAGACCGTGGGCAAATCATCTTTTAAAATAATAGCTCCCACAAACGAGCAGCACCTTTCTCAGGCAATCCAGTATTACTTGACGAGAAAAGGGCACGATGTTTCCATTACGAGTTGGAAAAATCTATGCCAAGAAAATGTCCAACAGAAGGTCTACATCATCTTGGATGACACAGGGAATCCCGTTTTAATGAATTCCACGAATGAAATATTCAGGAAACTCATTGACTTGGTCCAGAACGAGATGAAAATTTTTTGGATAAGTTACCAGGGGTATAATTCTGGCGGAAGTTACACTGCAGCGTCCAATGGCTTAGTGGATGGTCTTGTTCGTACCGCTCGTGCGGAATATCCTAGCCTCAAGTTCGTGACCTTGCATGTTCGCGACAGCATTCAAGCGGCAATTCCAGTGCTCACAGAGAGTGTTGGGAAGATTATCGAGACTTCGATTATAAATCCTGGTTGCGATGACCGCTTATGTGAAGAAGAGTTTGTCTACCACAACAATGAGATTCTCATTCCTCGAGTACTGCGCTCTGTCACGCTTAACCCGCCAGCTTCTCAAACAGACACAATAAAAATTGCATATGGCAATCCTGGGAAACTGACCAAGTTGGCAAAATCCCAATCTCCAAGCAAGACACAGGCATCACACTTCGATACTGCTCCGTTTACTTCGCCTATCCTTGCTGAAGACGAACTTACGATTGATGTCAAAGCGCATTCCTTGACACCTGATCACTTGCTCAATTTAGAACAATCCATTTTCCAACTTGATGCAAAAGCAACTTATGAAATTGCCGGTACAGTAGGCACAATTGGTATCAAATCTACTTCCGGTGATTATAGATTCAAACCTGGTGATCGTGTCTGTGGTTGGGTCTTTGATTCTTCAGCTTATGCCAGTAGCTACTGTGTCAAAGTCGGAAATATTGTGCCATTGCCAGACAATATTCCCATAGAGATTGGAACGGCATTACCATTTACTTTCATTACTGCCTACTACAGCCTTGTCGTTATTGCCAACCTACAAGAAGGTCAATCTCTGCTTATAAGCGGCCCAGTCACAAATATCACAAGGGTGATAGCAAAGATGGCGTGTAAGCTCGGGGCTTCCGTCTTTGCTACATTCTCGACTGAAGATGAGCAAAAGGACCTTGTTCGAAGAGCCGGGATTCCATCCGAGAATGTTTTCTGCGAAGATCAAATATCCACGTTTAATCCTGCCAACATCAACTTTAATCTGGTTATTACATCTTCCGGAGACACAGATGCAGATATATCCATGCAGAATTTTGTAGCGGAATCTGGAATATATATTCTGCTTGAAAAGTCATCCGGACACCGCAGGAGCAGGGGTGTACCAACGCCGCGAAGAATAGACATCATGATCGTGTCTCTGAATCCACACAAGGTTATGCGTAGCATCATATCCAGAACCCCTGATATTCTTGAAAAAGCGTTCCTTCTTCTTGGACGGGAAATATCTCAGTCACTCATTGATGCGAGTATCTATCCGATCGGAGACATTGATAACGCAATAAGTGACATTTCGTCACCGAAGTCCAACGAAAGAGCCATACTAAAAATAGATGATAATTCTATGGTCCAGGCTACGCGGAACAGATATGACCCTGACTGGAAGTTTGACACGGACAGCACATATGTAATTGTTGGGGGATTTGGAGATGTCGGTCGACAAATTTGCAACCTACTCGCCTATCGCGGAGCAAAACACATTTTGATCTTGTCACGACAAACACCCAGTTTTGAAAAGAGACTCAATCTGCAAAGCGAACTTCAGAAAAAGTCCCCCGGGTTAATTGTTCATAGCTTCAGCTGCGATATATCGGCAGGCACTGCTATTGAACAGATCCGTACCTATATCGACACTCATTCGGAAATACCTCCAGTCAGGGGAGTTATACAGTCAGCGGCTATACTTGCGGTAAGATTCATTGTGGTCATTCTGCAAATTTCATTTGGCTAACGCGAATTCATTGTTTTTATAACAGGACTCAACTCTAGAAAATATGACGGCTGAAAAATTCCGTATACCTCTACAGAGTAAATACTACGGCACATTAAATTTATTATCGTCATTTAACGACGTGTCGCTGGACTTTTTCATGATGGTGTCATCTGTAACTGGAGTCTTAGGCAGTCGGGGACAGTCCAATTACGTCGCTGGTAATGCCTTCTTGGACGCCATTGCACAAGAATTGACAGAATCACATACCCATTACATTTCCCTTGATATTGGGTTGGTCGATGGCAGCTCTGCATATGACGATTTGACAGGCAGGATTAGACGACAAAATCTTATGCGTCAAGGCATGCCACCGATCACAGCTGCTGAACTCGATACATTTATTTCCTACGCCCTTAGTCCACAGGCTCGAGAAGACCAGTGTCGGCAAGCATTACTTGGATTTAATGGACGTTCAATTGCAGAAGCTTCTGAACCACCGACAACATCCTGGAGTCCAATGTTCGTGCATGTTCGAGGAGAGGTGCATAATAAAGAGGAAGAGGAAGAAGACGGCATCAGTGCTAATGCTGAGACACCACGAAGTATCAAGGAGCGACTTCAAGATCTGGCTGGCAGTAAGGACTATGTCGAAGGCGCTAAGCAGCTCATTGTCTTGGCAATAAAGGAGGGTTTGGGCAAGCTAGTGGCTATGGAACCAAGTGAAATAGATGAGTACACACCGTTGCTCGATTATGGGTTAGACTCTTTAGCTGCTGTGGATCTTCGCAACTGGCTAAAGAGAGAGATTGAAGCATCGATACGAGTCACTGAGATATTGGATGCAGAAAATATCTTGTCACTTGCTATCAAGATCGCTGAATAGATTTATGTCGCTGCGGTGGCATAAATGTTTACGTATGTGCAGTACTGCATTAGGATAAAGATTTTAAATGATTTCGACGAACACTAGTAGTAATCATGCTATCCAGAAACTTATATACTTGAGCTACACACTTGAGCTACATTCTGCTACTTTATACGATCATGGTGATTCCACTTGAGGAACCCAATATAGTCATGAGAGCCGATCATACCCTTGACTTCCTTGTAAATCGCCGACACTCAGAAAGTCAATGTGTCCACGGCTGTAAAGCAGCTATTTGCGGCATAATATAGATTCGCAGTAAAGCAATTAGACAGTCCACTAGGTCCAGACTCTGATCTCGTAGCACACGGCTTCGAAAATTGATAAGCACGCACGCCGGGCTTATCGAGAAGGACAAGAAACTCAAGGTTTAACGCAACAAGGGCTTATAATATGAAGAAGCACAACCTGTATCTTAGTCTGTGAGAACGTGTGCATAGCACCGGGTAAAAGGAACAGAGCTACACCAGACGATAATTGAAATCAACAACAACAACTCAGGGTTTACAAAGGAAATATCAAATACCAAAAATTTACAAATTGTAAATTCTCAGATCGACGAACCTTCCATGATATAGCGACTGGCCTTGGTGTGCTTTGACTTGTAGTGGCTAGTGCAGATCAGAAGCTGGTGCCGT